>OY755039.1:58010894-58062988 GCA_963576565.1 Aspidapion aeneum
ATCCCCCCAGAAAGGAAAGCTATCTACCTGCCTGCTACATACTTTGAGTACATGTTTTACAGAACATTTTTTGTTCAGTTCTTCAGAAGGTTAATTATTCTGTAAAATTTTCTCCAAAATATTTTTGAACAAATTTCTGTTCAAAGAAAATGTTTAGGACTAAATTATTTCATACAATTTTCCATTTAAACAATAAAATTAATTTTAAAGATGTTTCTGCAACCCACTCTTTTCTACGAGGGTTAACAAAAATAACTACTACGTACATATTTCTACTCAAATGTCAAAAAATGCTTCGAACATACCCCATGTTCTAAAAAAATGTAAAATCTTAATTTTAAAAACTATTTTTCTATAATCACCAAAAACAATTGTTGATTTTCAGTAAAGCACTGGATAGTCGTTATTTTAATTTAAAAAAATAAACTACCTTATGAAGTTTCTTCAATAATTAATTCACTTTTTATTTTAAAAAACATTTTGTTCAAAAGGATAATTATTATTCAATAAAATTTCCTTCAAAGAGAAAATTGTTCAAAAACATTTTCTTCAAATAGAAATTTGTTTGCACAAATTTCCATTTAAAGAAAATGTTTTTGGAGAAATTTCCATACAAGGAAAATGTTTTAGGAGAAAATGATTTAGAAGAATTTTCCATTTAAACATATTTTTACGCAAATGTTACAAAAACTGTAAAATCTTAATTTTAAAAATTATTTTAGCTCACACTACTACTATACCATAGTAGTGTGAGCTATGTTGATTTTTTTGAGAAAAAAAAAGTTGCTCTGATTTCAAAAATTTTTATATATCTTTGCGTTTCAAATGATTTTGAAACTATTTGTCGCGCCGTCTGTTTGTAACGACCAAAGCGCATATATCTAAAAACCGCTTGCCCGATTTTAAAAAAATTTGGTACCTAGGCTGGGTTTTGGGGTCAGTATGGTCCCATTTAAATGAACAAAATCCACGGATCAAAAGCCAAATAAAAGGGTGGTGGATTTCAAAAATTAGAGTTTATGTGAAAATATGGCTTGTGTCATACCAAACGAAAGGTGATTGAGTCTGTAGTTAAACAAAATAAATTTTATTCTTAAAAAAAAAAGGGTGGGAGTAAATTTCAAAATTAGAGTTAAGTGAAAATATGTCGTGTGTGATCTCAAACGAAAGGCAATTGACTCTGGAGTTAAACAAAATACATTTTAGTTTAAAAAAAAGGGTGGGGGTAGATTTCAAAAATTATAGTTTAAGTCAAAACATGGCTTGTGTGGTATCAAACGAAAGGTAATTGAGTCTGGAGTTAAATAAAATATATTTCAGTTTTTAGTTATATTGGCTCACACGTACACTATAACTATAGTACCTAGTGTGAGCTCAGGTACCCATATATTGTCATATTTTCAGTATTTTTATAATCACCAAAAACACATAAAAAAAATAAAGTACCTTATTAAGATTCTAAATCAATATTTAAATTTAAAAAAACATTTTCTTCAAAAGGATAATCATTCAATAAAAGTTTCTTTATACAGAAAATTGTTCAAAAACATTTTCTTCGATTAGAAGTTTGTTCGAACAAATTTTCATTTAAAGAAAATGTTTTTGAACGAATTTTCCTTCAAGGAAAATGTTAATTATTTCAAATATAACATATTTGTTACAAAAAATGTAAAATTTGTAACTTGCGTGCATAGAAATCGGCCCACCGAAACTTTTGACTTTATTTTTTTTTAAATTATTCATCAGATCAAAAAAAAGAAATATGCTGTTTGAAAGACAATTTAATATGCTTTAATCTGTGTATAAATTTATAAAAACTTATTTCGACTTCCTATGTTTAACATAGTGAAATTAATGCATTAAGCAAATTAAGCTTTCCTTTTATTAACAGAAATAGGGTTATTGACAATTTAAAACTTAAACACTTAATTTTTCAATAATGGGTATGACCTCCTCTTGCCCTAATAACATCTCTCATACGATTAGGCATAGATCTTATTGAGTTAGCTATTGTTTCTTGTGGGATGTTAAGCCACTCTTCTTCTACTGCAACAAAAAGCTCTGGTATCGAGTTTGGGGTAGGAAGTCTAGGTCAAATTCTTCTTTTTAACTCATCCCATAAATGTTTAATCGGATTTAGGTCGGGACTGTATGCTGACCACTCCATAACCCGAAAACCGACTTCTGCAATGTAATCTTGCACAATTCTTGCGGTGTGCGGCCTTGCATTGTCATGCATAAAGGTAAATTCGTTTTCAATGTAGTCGACGTAAGGTACCACATGAATTTCTAAAATATCTTGGATATATCTATCAGCCGTTAAACTTCTTCTTCCGTGAACACGTGTTTATTATACCATACCCTTGAGAGAAGCACAAACTGAATTTGCAAAATTTCACCCCAATACCACGAATATGGTCGTTGAAGACAAGCTTGAAAATGTAAAATATTATGATTTAACGAATGTGGAAAATATAAAATTTAAACAAAATGATAAAATTTCGTTTGAGAAAAAAGCAGCAACTTCATCCACTGATTTTGGTGCTACTATACTACTTAAGTATCCAATACAATCATAATTTCTTCACTTGCCTATAAAATGTCTTTGAATGAAATTGTGGTAAATGAACTGCATAAAACAACTCGAAAAAAATATTTTCGTCGAAAAGTTAACATCAAGGGATTAAATGATTTATGGGAGGCTGATTTGATTTCCATGATTCCATATGAACGAACAAACAGGAGACATAGATTTATTTTAATTGTAATAAATGCATTCTCCAAGTTTGTATGGACACGTCCTTTGAAAAGTAAAACCTCTGCGGATGTATCTCGGGCGATGAAATCCATTTTGGAAGAAGCGCCATCAACACCAAAAAACTTACATACAGATAGGGGTAAGGAATTTTTTAATAAAGATTTTCAAAAACTTTTTCCAATATGAAAGCCTCAATTGTTGAAAGAGTAAATCGCACGCTAAAAAATTTAATGTGGAAAAAATTTTGTGTGCAAGGCAACTACAACTGGATAAATATTTTGGATGAAATAGTAAACAAGTACAACACCACTGTGCATTCGACAATGGGTGCGGCCCCCAGCAAAGTGTATAACAAAAATGAGACAAGAGAAATATATTTTAAGAACGTCCTACCCATCAATAAAACTTGCAGATCCAAAATCAATAAAATTTAAAGTTGGAGACTATGTCCGTATCAGCAAAGACAGGCCTTCGAATTAGAAAAGTAGTACAGACGAATCCGATTACATACCTGCTTGAAGACCAACAGAATTCCGAAATTAGGGGTGGATTTTATACTGAAGAATTACAACTGACCAAATATCCCGATGTTTACCTCGTTGAAAAGGTATTAAAACGAAAATGTGACAAGGTTTATTATAAATGGCTTGGATGGACAACAACAACTCATGGATTTTGAAAAGAGATATACTTTAGGTTTGTTTGGGCCCTATATAAGGTGAGAGGTTTGCTCCAAGTCTAGAATGTGGATTTAGCCAGATTAAACGCTGTAGCTAAATTTGAACTGCGGCAGACAAAACGCATATCAGAGTTGGAAATTGGTAAAGAATACATTATAAACCATCCATCCATCAAAGTTGCGTACGGCCGCTCCATTATTGCTGTTTTGGAGAACTGTAGCTTTGATGTTTACCTACCGATACGCATATCGCTTTGTAACATCTTAATTTTGTCACTACGTCATTTTTATTTTTGGGCAGGAAAATACATTAATAATTGTTTATTTAATTAATGATTTGATGTTTTAGTTATATAAAGTTCTTATTATACCGAGAGATTGGAAGGTCCGTTTCTTCCTGGCGTCCAAATTATTTTTAGCTTTGACTCAATTACTAATTAATGTTTTCGTAGACCCCGACAACACTCTCGAAACTCTGAGCTAGGGCAAAAACCCATTGTTGTACACTACAGCTTTATGTAGCTAAAAGCATCACTGTGAATCTTTGAAAATATTTTATTTTTGATTATTATTTTTAATGGACTTTTCTATAGCAATTTAGTACTTAAAATATCTAAGATTAAATTAAAAACAAATACAGACTTTTACTTAATAACGTTTTAACTTTATTTTATTTTTAAAACCAAGTTACAACTCTCATATCCTATATTTTGCTTAACTTATCTAGTAGACCCATTTGTGTGTTTCAGTAATTTTCAATCTATCTCTCCATAGCCATTTTTGCTCATTTTGGTATAATTTTTGAGTATGTTGCTCTGTTTCCTTCTAAAAGTAAGAACAAATTAGAATATTGTTAAAGTTGTATAGAAAATTAGATATAACTTGCCTTTTACATTATAGTTTCCATATGGTGATCACGTGGTGGTACATCATTTCATAACTTCATTATTTCTGAGTAACTCCTTTATTAAAATGAACCTGTCTTGCTAAAATTCATTGGAGGAATCTCTAGCGATTGTTTTGGTACTATTGGTATCCTTGGTACTTGATTGATTGTCTATGATTTTCTATTAGACCTAGAAAATATGCTTTGTTGAATGACATTGCTAATGACTATATCAGTATAAATTCACTATTATTTTTAAACCTACCTCATTTTGGTAATCCTAAGTCATTTACATGGCTGTAGTACATCCTCCTGGTTGTGTCTATGATTTTTCTATGATCTAGTTTGGTCTAGGATTCCTAAAATAATAGATGTTGTTGATCATTATGAATATATTAGTTTATTATCTTGTATATTGTATTGTTTTATACTTACTTAATATTATTACATTGAGTCCATCCTATTTGTTGTTCATCTTGGTTTATCTGGTCTCCTAGTTAATTCTCTGGCCTATTTTCCTTTTTTTCTAGCTCACATTGTACATCAGTGCAATGCCTACTATTTAATTCTTTTTTAACGATTCCTTAGTAATCTATGGAAATTCTTTGCTACTCCAGGATCTAGTGGTCTATGAGCAGTCTATTCCTAGTTCAATACCAACGAAATAGATGATTTTTCGTCTATTTTATTTTCTTATAGTTTTTGGATGTTGTCAAAAACATTACTTACTTTGGAGGAGTAATTTTTCCTTTTTACTCTGTTGACAGAAAATTTTCCTTTGGCGCATATCTTCTTTGAACAAAGTGTTTCGGTTTCGCAAAAAACCTTTTTTTCTTTTAATCTAATTTTTATTATTTTTTCAGAACATTTCATTTTTATTTTTAAAACTCATATTTTGGGTTACAATTGGGTATAATTGGGTTGTAGTTTTACTCAATAGGTTAAGTTAAATTTAAAACTTACAAACTAGCTATAAACTATCAATTTGGCATAGTTTAATATTTAAATTCCAAACGCATTCAATAATATATTTCTAATTTTAATTCAATCCTCATATTACTACCGCCCTCTGCATATTTTAATTTAAATCGCGTTTTTATTCTTTTTAATAAAATTAGAATTCTAAATTCTTTTTATTAGAAGTGATGCGATTTTCCTATAGAGGGCGAAGAAACACGCCGCAAAAAACAAGACAGAACCTAAAAGTGAGTCGACATACACACACGCTCTCGATCGGAATATTTTGAACGATCAACGCTTTTATAACAAATGGTGAACTCTAAAAACCATTAAATTCCTCTAAAACTCCAAACATTTAAACTCGGGAGTGCTGGACCGCTATAGAAGACTTCTGGCAAATCTGGTGCCCCAGTTGGAAGAGATCAAGACATCACCGGTAAGTCCCTCTCCTATAAGATCGCATCATTAATATTTTTCTATTATTTCGCTCTTAAATAGTCAACATATACCAATATTATTTTTATGTCTCAATTAAATTTCACTTCAGAAAGGTACGATTTCGCGTGCGTTCCTATACCCTTCAAATGAAAGCGAAGGACTTGTATAAATACAGTCCGCTAGGTAAACCAATTTTTTGAGCTATCGGAGTGAGACATATTTTTGGTCCTTCGAGCCGGATTTTGATTTTTATTAGTTTGAAATTAAAAAATCATCCTTTCTAAAGTGAAACGCAGGTAACATTGGTAATAACATGAGGACTGTTTTTTACAAGAATTTTTAAATCTTAAAATATAAAAATATAAATTTATTTACTGCTCGTGTAGTAGGTATCGCCATATCAGTTTTTTTTATAAAATCCTTGGTCTCGACAATTTAACAAAAAAGGTTTATTCGGTTGTTTTGGATCACTGATCTGAGGTCACCTCGCTATACACATAAACGCATATATTTTCAGGAATTCTTTCAGTGGTATACTGAAAAAATGACTACGTTTATATCGCTTCTATAAATATTTTTAAAAAATTATAAAAATAATTTTAAATTATTTTCGCTTTTAAAATAGCTTTGATTTACAGTTTAATTTTAATAAACGCTTTTTATAAACGCTTTTTATAAACGCTTTTGATATTCGCTCTTAATATACACTTTTATTATAATACAAAATGGCAGCTGAGAAAATCAAAAAAATTAAAGTTTTTCGAGATATGGAGGAATCCAATGTTAATGAAATTTTAGCAGTAGCCCTAGAAGCTAAAACTGACGCCACAAAACGCAATACTTTTAAAATTCGCTTTGAAGAACTTGAAGATATTCGCGCGGAGTTTTCAAAAAAGCATTCTACTTTGCTAAATGAAATTTTTGCTGATAAAAATGAAGTCGAATCAGCTAGGAAAAAACTTCACGATTTTCAGAAAAGTGTCACGCAAATTCAAGAAATTTTTAATGATCTTTTTCAAACTTCTGCACAGGCTTCTAGTGGCAATCGCCGTCTTACCATGAATCCATATTCTCCGGGTGGTTCGCAACAAAATGACAATATGTCTTATCATTTACCGAGGATCGATTTAATTAAATTTAATGGAGAATTGAATCAATTTCCAGCTTTTTATGATTTGTTTAAAAGCTTGATTCACGACAATCCAAATATTCCAAATATGCAAAAATACTCTTTGCTTGTTACAAATTTGGAAGGTCCTCCAAAAGAATTGGTCACTCAATTACCCCTCTCAGACGCGAATTATCCTATTGCTTTTGAACAATTAGTAAAACGCTATAAAAATGATCGCCTCTTAGCCCAAACATATTGGAATGCCATTGAAAACGCTCCAAAAGTTAATTCTGAAGACCCTTTAGCTCTCAGACATCTACTTGATATTTTTACAAAAAATCTCGAGGCTCTTAAAACAGTTGGTTTAGAACCTGATTTTTGGGATTTTATTTTAGCGCAAAAACTGCTTAAATCGGTTGACCATAATATTCAAACCCGCTTTGAAGTTTTTCACGGAAAAACTACGGAAATTCCTTCCTATAGGAGTATCTACAATTTCTTTGATCAACATTCCAACGCTCTTTTTACTGTAAACGCTAGTTCCTCATTTAATATGGAAGTTTCTCTTAGAAATAAACCCGCAAAATCGCAAAATAATAATTTTAAAACGCAATCCACGCATCAATATAACACGCGACAATCTCCACGTGCCTTTTTTGGTACAAATAATTCGCCGCAAAATCAAACCCCTCAAAAATTAAAATGCCCTATTTGCTTAAGCGATCACGCTTTAAGTTTATGTCCAAATTACGTTTCTAAGTCTCCTCAAGAAAGATTTAATTTTCTGAAGGATAAAAAATGGTGCATAAATTGTACTTCTAATATGCATCGCACTTTCCAATGCAAAAGCACACATTCATGTCGATTTTGCCGGAAACGACATCACAGTTCTTGTCACTTTAATACTCTCGATATAAACGCACCCACTGCCACTGAAACAATTTCAGGCGTCGCGACGTCCAGCAGCGAAGCGCGCATACAGCAACAACCAACGGTCGAAAATTTCCAAAATAACGGTGGTGCATGCTATTCGTCTTATATGAATAATTCCGCTGTACTTTTATCAACCGCGATTTTTGAAATCAAAGATGTTAGGGGAAATTTTCAGACTGTTAGGGGAGTTTTGGATACTGGGTCGCAGCTCTCATTTTTATCCTTGAAATGTGCAAATAAATTAGGGTTACCCCGCGTATACGTGACTACTGAAGTCCAGGGGATTGGTGACACGCATTTACAGTCAAAATTGGGTTCTGTAAATTTAATTATCAGGCCTTGTAATGACACGCAAACTTTATCGGTTAATACTATAATTTTGCCGCAAATATGCTCTTCAGTTCCTAGCAGTGAGATTAAAATAAATGACTGGAAAATAGTTAAAAATTTGAATCTCGCGGACCCGAACTTTTATAGACCGGGAGCTATTGACATTTTAATCGGAGCTGATTTGTTTCCTTATATAATTCAAGATGGACGAATTTTTGGAAATAATCAGGAACCGATTGCGCTAAATACCATTTTTGGATATATTTTAATGGGAAAAGTTAATTCTCTCGCTACGCAGCAAATTTCACAATCATTTTTTTGTCAAATTTCAAATAAAATGCTAAATGATTCGCTTATAAAATTTTGGGAAATAGAAAATATCCCTGAAACGAAACGTATTCTTTCACCTCAAGATGATATGTGTGAAAAAATATTTCAAAATACGGTATCTCGTAATGATGAAGGCCGCTATACTGTAACTCTTCCTTTTCGCGATAATATTGAACCGATTTTTCCAAATAGTCGTGATCTTGCGCTAAAGAGGTTTCTCTCGCTAGAAAGAAGGTTAATAAAAATGCCGGAAACTTATAAAAAATATTCCGATTTTATGGAAGACTATTTAACACTTGATCACATGGAATTAATCGAAAACCGGGAAGTTACAGAAAAAAGTTATTACATTCCTCATCATCATATTGAACGCCCTGAAAGCTTATCAACTAAGCTTCGAGTCGTTTTTAATGCGAGTACAGTTATGCAATCAAATAACCAAAACCTCTCCTTAAATGATACACTTTACGCTGGTCCTAAATTGCAAAAGGACATTTGCAGCATTTTACTTAATTTTCGATTACACGAAGTAGCTCTTTGTTGCGACATTTCTAAAATGTTTCGTGGAATCTTAATTGCACCTCAGCACCAGGATTATCAAAGAATCCTGTGGCGTTCTAATAACTCTGAACCTATTCGCGATTATCGTTTAAAAACTGTGACATACGGTACTACCCCCGCTCCTTATTTAGCTCTTAGAGTTTTACAGCAATTGGCTGAAGATGAAAAACAAAATTTTCCTCACGCTTCTCAAGTCTTAATGTCTGACAATTTTGTCGATGACTTTGTAACGGGCGCTAGCTCTGTACAAGAAGCTATTTCGCTTCAAAAAGAGCTATCTTGTTTGCTTAACTCTGGAGGCTTTAAGCTTCATAAATGGGCTAGTAATAACAAAAAAGTTTTAGAACACTTGTCTGAACCCGATATAAACCCAACCGCGCTTTCTTTAGATACGGACGAGACCACTAAAATTTTAGGTCTTAGATGGCAGCCTTGTTCTGATTATTTTTCTTACTCGGTAGAACCCTTGAGTCGCGAATGTACCAAACGCAATATACTTTCTGAAATTTTTAAAATATATGACCCTTTAGGTTGGCTCGCGCCAGTAACCATTTTAATAAAATGTCTAATTCAAGAATTTTGGAAACTTAAATTAGACTGGGATTCCGAAGCACCTGTTGAAATTATTCGACTTTGGGAACGTTATAAATCGGAACTACCCTTACTCAAAGATTTTCGCTTGCCTAGATTTATAAATAGTTTTTCTGGTAATGCACGCATTGAAATAATCGCATTTTCGGACGCTAGTAATAAAGCTTATGCCGGAATAGTATATTTACGCGTTATTTACAAAAATGAAATATCAGTTTACCTTTTATGCTCTAAAACTAGAGTTGCTCCTCTCAAATTTACAAGTATTGCAAGACTTGAATTAGCCGCTTGTAATCTTGTGGCTGATTTAGTTCACTTTGTTTTAACCACTTTTGAGTCCCGCTTGAAAATACATCAAGTTTTTGCTTTTAGTGACTCACAAGTAGCACTTTCTTGGATAAGAGCGCACCCTTCTAGGTGGAAAACATTCGTTCAAAATCGTGTTACACAAATTCAAGATAGAGTACCACCCAAAAATTGGTCATACATCTCAACGTCACAAAACCCCGCAGATGTTGCTTCAAGAGGAGTTTATCCCAGTGAATTAATTAATCACAAATTATTTTTTAACGGCCCTGATTTTTTGAGAAAATCTTATGAATACTGGCCTAAAGACTGTGAACAAAATGACTCTCCTGAAACTCTTTTAGAGGAGAAATCATTGCCTAATTTAACTTTAATTGCAACGCAAAATACAGCTCCTAATTTTTTGGACACGCTTTTAATGGAAAACTCTAATTTTTCTAAAATGTGTAGAGTTTTAGCCTATGTTTTACGCTTTTTAAATAATAAATTTTTCTTAAAACCGCCTAATTTAAAAATTAATGAAGATTTTCTGACATTTGTTGAAATAACAAACGCAATTCATTTACTCATAAAAAATGAACAGTCAATTTATTTCTCAGAAGAAATTCACGCTTTAAAAAACAACTTAAAACTAAATAAATCAATGCAAAAATTAAATTTATTTTTAGATCCTCACGATTTAATCAGAGTAGGGGGTAGATTGCATCACTCCTCTCTGCAATATGACAAGAAACATCAAATTTTATTACCACGCAAGAGTAAACTCACCCTCATGATTATCGAACATTTCCATATAAAATATCTTCATGCAAGAGTGAGGACGGTACATTTTTTGCTTAGTCAATTGTACTGGATCATTGCCGCAAAACGCGAAATTGCACATGTTTTATCAACTTGTATAATATGTTTTAAATGCAATCCTAAGTCGGTTCAGCCTATGATGGGTTCATTACCGTTTCCACGCGTATCTCAGTTGAGAGCATTTTTGCACACCGGTGTTGACTACGGAGGTCCAATAAATATAGTCATGAGTCGACATCGTGGAAATCGTACTACGAAGGCTTACATATGTCTGTTTGTTTGCCTAAGTACTAAGTGCATTCATATAGAAATAGCAAGCGATTTGACCGCTGATTGTTTTATTGCTGCGCTTCGCAGATTTGTTGCGCGCCGAAACTACGTATCCGATTTGTATAGTGATAATGCAACTAACTTTTTCTCAGCTAACCGCAAGCTTTTACAGCTTGATTCTACGCGTCCCATTAAATGGCATTTTATCCCGAGTAATAGTCCAAATTTTGGAGGACTTTGGGAGTCAGGAATCAAGTCAGTTAAAAAACACTTGATCCGCTTAATAGGACATCAAATATTAACTTTCGAAGAACTATACACTGTAACTTATCAAATCGAAGCTATTTTAAATTCGCGTCCTCTCACTGAAATTTCTAGCGATACAAATGATATTTCCGCGCTGACCCCAGGTCACTTTTTATCTCTGGAACCGCTAAGTGCCGTTCCTGACGCAAACTTTATTGATATTAAAATAAATCGTCTCACGCGTTGGCAGCTCCTCCAACGAATCCACCAAGATTTTTGGAGACGCTGGCAACAAGAGTATCTCCATACTCTACAACAAAGGAGTAAGTGGTTGGAACCCACTTCAACTCCTGAAGTTGGACGCTTAGTTATAATTAAAAACGATTTATTACCGCCCCTTCAGTGGCAACTCGGCAGAGTGGTTGAAATTTTTCCCGGTAAGGATGGGATAAATCGAGTAGCCTCTGTCAAAACCAAGGATAGTTTGTTAAAGAGACCAATCTCTAAACTGTGTCCTTTACCTATTGGCCCCTTGGAAAATGCATAGCATTTTCGGCCGCCAGTATGTTTCGGTTTCGCAAAAAACCTCTTTTTCTTTTATTCTAATTTTTATTATTTGTTCAGAACATTTTATTTTTATTTTTTAAAACTCATATTTTGGGTTACAATTGGGTATAATTGGGTTGTAGTTTTACTCAATAGGTTAAGTTAAATTTAAAACTTACAAACTAGCTATAAACTATCAATTTGGCATAGTTTAATATTTAAATTCCAAACGCATTTAATAATATATTTCTAATTTTAATTCAATCCTCATATTACTACCGCCCTCTGCATATTTTAATTTAAATCGCGTTTTTATTCTTTTTAATAAAATTAGAATTCTAAATTCTTTTTATTAGAAGTGATGCGATTTTCCTATAGAGGGCGAAGAAACACGCCGCAAAAAACAAGACAGAACCTAAAAGTGAGTCGACATACACACACGCTCTCGATCGGAATATTTTGAACGATCAACGCTTTTATAACAAATGGTGAACTCTAAAAACCATTAAATTCCTCTAAAACTCCAAACATTTAAACTCGGGAGTGCTGGACCGCTATAGAAGACTTCTGGCGAATCTGGTGCACCAGTTGGAAGAGATCAAGACATCACCGGTAAGTCCCTCTCCTATAAGATCGCATCATTAATATTTTTCTATTATTTCGCTCTTAAATAGTCAACATATACCAATATTATTTTTATGTCTCAATTAAATTTCACTTCAGAAAGGTACGATTTCGCGTGCGTTCCTATACCCTTCAAATGAAAGCGAAGGACTTGTATAAATACAGTCCGCTAGGTAAACCAATTTTTTGAGCTATCGGAGTGAGACACAAAGCACTAATGATTTGCTGCTTTTATTATATTTTTATTTATCACCACACTTGATAAAATATTGTTTTTCGTTTGAATGTCCTCTTGTTTACTGCTTTTCCGTAATTTCATTTATTTTTAGACGAAAATTTTGACGTCTATGCCAGCGTTGCCGTACTTACTTTATTTTCTTGTTCTCTCGGATGTTAGTAAATAAAGTTAACTTTTGTAAATGATTAGTGTATATTATTTTTCTTATTTTTAGTTCTAATTACGGTAATTAATTAATTAATTAATTTTTATTAGTGGTACTCAAGTCCAGAAAATATTGATTATTATTATTTTTCTATTAAGATTTTTGATTTAGACATGTGACGTAATTATCTGCAATGCAGTTAATTCACTTTCCCGATTTGTGGACTTCTCCCAAAATGACTCCACCGATTGAGGTTGTCTCTTTCTGTGTGGGTTAGATAAAGATAGAAGTATTATTTTATGGTTTATTTCTGATCTGATATGTTTGATTAGATCGGTCATTTGTGAGTGTGTGCGCATCCGCGTAGTCGCAGTAGCTCCCTCTCGGCAAAGAGTTGCTGGAAAATGGAGCGGCCGTTTGCACCTTGTGTCCGACGTTCGTAAAAGTCACTGCGTTTGATTGGTTTTAATTTTGTTATGGTGATTTTTAATTAATTATTTTTACCCGTTTTAATGGGGATTCTTGCCAGTTCATTCTTTCATTGCGAAGATTTTGTAGTTACCCGTAGATGGTATGTTTTCTTTACAATATCTCTGTATAGAGGATTTTAGACTCAAAACGAACGTCGTAGTGCCGACAGCCATTTTGCGGCAAAGACGAAGCTTGTGACCCTTGAACATCACAAAAGGGTTCCAAATTCTAGTCCAAGTCAGATTCCAAATTCTGGTCCAAATCAGATTCCAAATTCCGGTCCAAATTCTGGCCCAAATTCTGATCCAAAGCTGGGTCCAAATCTGTGTCCGATCCTGAGGTCAAATTTATGGTCCGCAGTCACGTTTTAAACCTATCCTGATTTAATCCAAATTGAGATGCTGCTGATCTAGTTTAGGAGCTGTGGTTTACTCAGGTGACTCCAAGGAAAGATAAAACAAGGTGAAAACTTTACATTGCGTCCGATAATGACTGAACTCTTTTTTTAATATGACTGAATTTAATTTTACCTACCTTACATATGAATTATTCTTGCTCATTATTTTTTTTTCTTGTAAACTAAAGAGTGATCACTCCGCAGGTACTCCACTATACAAATACAAATTATAGGCACCTTAAATTTTTATATTTAGATTTATAACATCTATTTAAATCTAAAAATGTGAATGCGCTTATCTTAGTTGTAAATATACTTGACCAATTTTTTTTATTATATGCTATTGGAAAAACCGATCTTCATGTCTTTTAATTATATTCTACTCCAAGTGTTTGGTTTAATTTTAAATAATGATCAATAAATTAATTAATATTAATTTTTAAATACTGGGTTGCGCAAGCAAAAAGTGTGTAACAGCTTGAAGTAGAACCCTACAGAGAAGAATTTGAAACGAACAAATTCATCCTGATTTATCAAGGTCATGTGAACACGCCGTTTGGACAAATTCCATCTTTAGAATTTAAAAAAATAGATTAAGATTTTTATGTACTTACTCTTAAAAAAATTAAATATTTAAGATTTTCTTTGCTTCATTTTTTTCCCTCCTTTTTTTCAAAGAACAAATTACTTTTTTTATTTTTTTTAACCTTTTTTATAATTTTGACTACGTGGTTAGTCACATTTCTAAATTGATATTTATGTTAACACGCGGTTAGTCGCTGTTTTCACAATTTCATCTAAACTTTGGAATTTTTTATAATTTTTTTATGCTTTTTTATAATTTCAACTATAGTAGCACTCGGTTAGCTCAATTTGATGCTAGGGTAACACGCGGTTCGTTGCTTTGTCTCAATATCGTCTAAAAAACACAAGAGTTTACTTGGGCTAGGACTTTTGGATTTTTTATAATTTTGACTATAGTAAAACTTTTTCAATACATTTTTCCTTCGGTTCGCTCGATTTTTGTAAAATGAACTGATTTTAGAGGTCGTCGAATAGCGCGACAACTTCGGTTTGCTCGATTTTTTCTTCAATTTTTGCTTCGGTTCACTCGATTTTTTCGTAAAATTTTTGCTACGGTTCGCTCGTTTTCAGTAAATTTGACTGATTTTCGGGGTCGTCGAATAAGGCACTGACCCCCCCCCCCCACAGTGCGCCAGAACCCCCATAAACCCACTACTGAGGTATTTGAAGAGGACCTTCTGAATCTGAGGTGGCCCGATATTCTGGCCTTTGTACAGAAGACGGGCAGATTCCTTAGCGATGGACGGACGCAGTAGGGGGATGCCCGGGGGGCGTATTTACGTTTTCGTGCTCATTTCACGTCGGCGCGGTTTTGAAATAGACACGGAAATGTTACAATATATTTGGGTTCAAATACGTGTTGATTTTAAGAGTTTTGATCTCGAAATGAGCACGGATCTGTAAGAGAATATCGCTTATTAAACTATTACAAAAGCGTATTCAACTGTCAGGTTAAAACGCTAACATAACGAAATCAATCAAATCTAACCAGTGGCGTATATAGAAAAATGTTTCGGAGGGGGCCGAGAAAGTTTCGGGAGGGGCCCGAGACCCCATGAGGCTATATTTTATGCTATTTTATGTTTGTTATCATGAAATATGTGAAAAATATCTAAAAACATCTTAGCTTCGGGGGGGGGTCGGGCCCCCCAGGCCCCCCTTATATACGCCACTGAATCTAACCAATTTAATTGTTGGTTCAGTTTGCTTTGATTCGGTTTGGTTCAATTCGGTTCGTTTCGGTTCGGATTCACATCCTCTAGGATCCCGGGTAGGAAGTCAGGAAAGTTTTTTTTTTGAAAAAAATTATTGGTTCAGTTTCGTGTCTATTTCAAAACGCGCCGACGTGAAATGAGCACGGAAACGTAAATACGCCGCCCGGGGGTTGGCGAAAAGGGCGCTTCATGTGCCTAGTCGCCAGGCCTAGAGCCTACCCCACACTACTACTTCTACTACTACTAATATGTTATTTATCAGCCTTTAGTGGGATACAATCTATTTTATTGTCAATATTACACTTTTATCTACATATCGTTAACTGCTTAATTATTGACCCTATCGCGTTTTCCATACTAGTTTAGCTAACTGTATTGGCTCTTTTAGTAGTAAAGTAAATAAATTGTTTTAATTAAAAAAAAAACCGATATATACAGGGTCTTTCAGACCACCCGTACACGCCGATTATTTTCATAAAGAATAGAATCTTTGTAAAATTGAAAATCACTATCAAGTTAGTAAGATGTGCTCTTTCTGATAATGTTAGTTTCGAGGTTCTAACCTTACAGGAAGTGTCAAAATTCCGCTCGAAGTTGATTTTTACCTTCCTAGCCTACTTTAACCTTAAAACAGAGAGTTAATTATTTCGTAGTTATAACCAAGAAGCAAAACGGAGAGTAGACATTAGTAAAATAATTAGGTTTATTGTGTTTGTTGTTGTTTTAGATTTATTAGGTTTATTTTTTCATTGTTGTTTTGAAATTTCTGATTCATTACATTAAATAACTGTTTTAAAGCAAATATTACCCCTTGTTGACAGCCAATGACAATTTCATTGTTAACGCTATTTACATGTTATTTAATTTAGAATATGGTTACTTTTCGTTTTGCTTCTTTATTTATAACAGAAACAGATAAATACGAAATAATTAAATATCTGTTTTAAGGTTAACACAAGAATTTTCGAATTAATCTTTCCTATTTTTTTACGTAGAATTGAAATCATCAACCAGAAATAGCATATTCCATTTAAGAAAATGAACTTCGAGCGTAAATGTGACACTTTCTGTAAGGATAGAACCTCGAAACCAAGATCATCAGAAAAACCCATCTCACTAATTGAATAGTGATTTTTTTTTAAAAATAATGTTTCCTTTTAAAATAATCGGCCTGTACGGGTGGTGTGAAAGACTCTGTATATATTTTATAATTGCCCATAGAAATATAAAAACAATAATAAAAATGCGGGTTAAAAATAACATTTTTCCGAGCATTTTTTACAAATACATTTTAGTGATCGTTAAGTTACAAGTAGAAAATTTCTTGTGGCTAGCATTTGGCGAAATGCGTATACTTTGTTTTAATCTCATATCTCTGGTTCGGTTCGGTTCGGTTCGGTTCAGGTTTATTATACAGGGTGAAGCGAGGGCTCAAGGGTGTTTCACAAAAATTCAATCAGAGGCCTTTCGAATACATTTATAGTCGTGTTAAAATTTCTGAAATCTGTAGATTAGTAGAACCAACTTCAAACCGTTTTTTTTCCATAAATAATTCCAACATTTTAAACAAAACCAGTGAATTTGCATGTGGAATAGATTTTTTTTTGAGACAACCCCTTCGTGAACTAAAAGTTTCCCAAGATTCTGGATAAGGGAACTGGGTCAAGTGATCGGCGAAGGTACTCAAGTCACCTTTACAGTTTCGTCAAAATTCTTTAATTTTAATAATTAGTTCTTGAAATATAAAATGCACTGGCTGTTGGGATGTTTTAATCCATCCATGGTAAAATAGGTAGAAGATTAAAAAATTACCAGTTAGTCACAGAAAATTTTTATACAATTTTATTTTTTATTTTGTTGACTTACACAATGAATCGCTTAGTTGGAAAAAATGTGGCGACGGTTTTCTTTACGTTCAGTATGTTTTTTAAAGTAAGTAAAAATTAATACATGAATGACTGTATCCCTTAAATCCGAAAAAACTCGCGGACCTGGGGGATTATACACTGCAATGCTGAAATATCACTCAAAGAAACTACTGGGAAATCTAACATATATTATTAACCAATGCTTAAACGGACATCCAGTACCTGATGATTGGAAAATTGCATTCATATCCTCAATACATGAAAACGGAAACAAGCTGGACTGCAACAATTACAGAGGAATATCGGTAATCAACACTTTAAGAAGAAGAGTAGAGTGGGTTTCGTGCAGGCAAATCCTGTAGTGATAATGTTTTTTTTTAATCTTAGTTGTTATTGAGAAAAGGAGTTCCAGAAATATAGAAACTCATGTTAACTTTCTGGACCTACAAAAAGAATATGATACCGTTCCAGTAGAAAGATTATGGACAATCATATATACATAAATGCGATAAATAACTATAGAAAGGGTGAAAATCTAAAATTAAAATTGGAAATCGACTTTCAAAAGAATTTCTGGTAACGAAAGGATTAAGACAGGAATGTTGTATGTCTCCAACACCTTTTAAAATATATATCGCCGTAGCTCTAAAAAACTGTAAACGAAAAGTAGGCGGTATCGAAATACAATTTAACGACCGATTGACCATATACACATTACAGTTTGCTGACGACAAAGTAATTTTAGCTAGTGATAAAGGAGACAGTATATGATGATAAAGTAAACGGTAGAATACCAAACCTGGGGTTTAACAGTGAACGTGGTAAAGACTAGAGTACTTATGTGTTAAAAATAAATTAAGTTAGAACTATACAATGGACAAACAATATCTCCATGCAATGAGTATGTATACTTAGGTGTCCCATTTTATAAGACAGAAAGAGACCGTAAGGAACTGCATAAAAGAATAGTAAAAGCAAAAAAGTTATTGGATGTCTTAACAGTATTCTATGGAGTAGAGAGCCGCAAAAAATGTAAAATTTACCATCTTATATGAAACAATGGTGAAAAGCACGCTGCTGTATGGAATAGAGACTTGTCACGCAACAGAAAAATACAAAACAAAAATGGAAAGTTTCGAAATGGATGCAATAAGAAAATATTAGAAAGAATCAAGGAAAGTATAACGGAGGACATTGTATCACGTGACTCTTTGACAGTGGTACTGTCAAATCAAGTAGCCAAGGCTTAAAAGTTGCAAGCCACCAATTTGTGCAACATTTTAAATGCCTGACAAAAGTATTAAAAATTATTAAATTTATTATATAATATTACGATCTTAAAAGGGAATTTGGCGGTTCTTAAAGGAAGTACTACTAAGCGTTTTTCTTGATTATACAAACAATGTGGGAAAATTATACATACCTGTTCAATTTTCTTCTTTGAAACTTCACATACGCATTTCTATATATTTGATTTCAATGTTAAAACTATTAAACTGTTGTATTCTAATATTTACACTCTTTAAACTTTTAGGTTTTAGAAACCTTTTTTATGTTTAAATATATTTATTTAGCAAGCCTTACAATTTTTTAGATATTTTCCACATAATTTATAAAAGTAGCACAAAATACGGCAATATGGGGTCTCGTACCCCCCCCCCCAAGACATATTCCTGGGTGCGCTATTGGATTTATCAATATTTTAAATGTGGATTGAATAAAGTTATTCAATCAACTGTTTAATTTACTAATTATTAATGTTTAGGTTTAGAATATTACCATGATTAAAAATGCCGATTTTAGGGCAACAAATGATTTGTGTTTGATGATAAGAAAACCAGAAAAAGAGAGCAGCAATATTTCAAAACACTGAAACCAAAATAGTAACGAACAAAAAGAATAATGTTATACAAAGTTAAAATAAGTGATAAATTTAACATTTCCCCAGTCGAAAAAAGTCAAGCGTATGGAAACCCACTTAACACAGTTTTCCAACAGCTTTCCTTGTCTCGGTGTAAACCACCCTGCTTGTACCTCCAACTTGCCGTTGATTGGTTTGAACTTTAATGCTGAATTGTTTTGCAAAGGAAGAGATAGACTGTGCTTTAAATGCTTCGGACAAAGAGACAAAATACCAGAATAAGACGAAGATGCATCAACTTAGTGTGTGTTTTTAAAAATTGAACAGGACAAGGCGGTATATCAAAAGTAAAATAGGGTGAAACACGATAATTTCAAAATTACAAGACGAAGAATATTATGAAAACCAGATATTAATTTATCATTAATTTTATCTATTTAGCCTTCACACCAACTCTTTGAGAAAACTTATGAGATACCATTCCCTGAACTTGCGGCTTCGCATTTGGTACCAGAGCAAAGGGTGGCTTACTGGAGAGAAGATTTAGGTAGGAGATATATTTTCATGTAAAAAATAGTAAACCATTTTTACCTTCTTAGCCCGCGCAGCAATTGCTAAAAAAGATATAATAAAAAAAATTCTTTAACGCCAAAAAAATTATAATTTTTTAACGTCGAAAATGTGTTATCTGAGTGTATTTTGATTTTTGACCTATCTTAACAATATCGTCGTGACGTCTGTCCGTGTGTGTGTGTATTTCTGTCCGTAACACGATAGCTCCTCATCCGCTAAACCGATTTTCATTAAATTTTCAGGTACAATACTGTAAAGAGCTGACTAGATTTTGGGAAAAATTCATTCATGGTAATGACAGTTTAAAAATTGAAAATATAAAGGATCTACGCATCTATATGCGGTTTTCGGAAGAAGTAGCCCAAGTAACATTTCTTTATTTATAACAGAAGCTAAGTTAGTTTCAATGTTTTGTCGCTAGCACGTTCCCATTACCCTTATATACCCCTTAGACCTCCTAAATGGGACTCCCCAATTGGTGGTGGCAACCTATGTATTAAACTCACTATAAAACCATAGGAAATAAACTCCAGCTTCGCCCTCTAGCGGTTCCACCAGTATAGAATCGTTTAGAGCCTAAAGCTATTATGCCAGGTTCTAAAAGCAACTCACAAACGTCCTCTATCCTATTATAAAACTAGATTTGGTAATTTGGTAACCTGGCGATTCTGTTGAATACCATAATACCTTTAGATTAAAGAAGTTTTCCTATAAAAGCTTTGGCGATATTTTAGATTCACAATGGCTATATAAAATAATTTAGGTCACAAAATTGCCAAAAATATCAGAGTCCCAAAATTATTTTATCACACAAAAATATACCGAGTTTGTCGTTTTGTTGATGATCAAATTGCCTGCCAGATCTATTTTTCTGATAAAATCGTATCTGAAAAGCTCTCAAAACAAGCGCGCCAGCTCAAGAATGCTTTTTAATAGTTTTTTGATAACAAAATAACAAATATTTATAATAAAAAAAAATCATTTACACTATTCACCATTAAAACAGTCTGTTTGGTTTACATAAATCAAAATTAGAGTAAAATTATTGTTAAAAACACTGCTAAAACAACTAGATAAATATTTTCTCTTTACAATATTTTTTTAATAAATTTTTATACGCCATTATGGTTTTATAGTGGTCACTTGGTTTTATTTGTTACTGTATCGCAACAAGGATTTTTGAGTGCCCTTATGCAACCAACAAAAAAGAACAAAGTAAACATAGTCAACATAACCTCACTTAAATTTTTGTATTTGTTTTTAAAGTGTTTAAAAGCATATAATTCAACACTTTTAAATGTTTTTTATCGTGCAATTTCGACACAATCGAGACGGCCAGTGCAATGATTTTCGTTTTGCCTGCAGGTTGGAGGGCAACCTCTTATATTGGCTCTCTAAACAGGCCTTATCCAGGCCTGGGTGTCCTACCCAGGAGGACGGAAACTCAACAATTATTAATTATTGGGCTTTAAATAATCAATCTTGCAATAGGTAGGTACTAATCTGTACCTAGGTATATCTATTATTTTTACAAGAAATACCTAAAAAAATAAAACACGAAAGTATTTACTTGCTTCTGTTAGGACCCTTAAGGAAACAAGGTTTTATATGGTCGCCTATTTAAATAATATTTAATATACAGCTATGGGTAACTATAAATACAAAAGAATTAAGTTTACCTTTAAGCCTTCCTATGAAACCTTTTTAAAAGTAATGGCAAAAACCAAAAGTCTAAAGTTTATATTTACCACACTTAAAAACTATATGGCCGCCTATCTAATCATATTTAATTTTAAACTTCTGGTAACTATAAAAACAAAAGGATATAAGATAACCTTTTAGCTCTATTATAAAACACTTTTGTGAAGACCTAAAGTAATGAAAAAATCTAAATGACCAGAGTTTATATTTATTACTTTTTAAAAACTTTAGGAAAAATGGTTTTATATCTTTATAAAACAGAAATCAATAAAACCAAAAGTATCTAAAAGGAACAGAAGGAATATCAGTTTTATTATACTCCCTTTATAAATGACTTTTTGGTTGTATAACACCCCTTTAGGTAATTGGCAATATAAATTACCTTTATGTAGCCAAATTGATCCTAAAACCCATAACAGCACCCTCTAAATAACCTAGGAACCAAATTATTAAAACGTTGAGTGGTAATAATGTTACTTGGAAGAACACGTTTTTCTCAATAATGTGTGTACCTAAGAACTAAAAACTTCGTAGGAGGATGATTAGCACACTCTAAATGAAATCCACGCTATATCAGCTTTAAAAACAGTTTTTGTAAATATCTCAGAAACTGAAGCTTCTAAGAACTAATTTGTTCGTCGAAAACAATACTTTTTCTAGCCAATTCTGAGCGAGTTAGGAAGGTAAAAATTAATTATATACTTTTTAGCGCAGTCTATATAATACATATATTTTTATTTAATAAATTTTTGAAATTTTTAGCTAGGTAAGCTTTTCTAATATTTCGTTTATGCATAAAGGCATACCTTTTAACCCATATATTTTTGATTCATCAAATGGTGTAGTTTTAGCTCACACTACTACTTACTATACTATAGCATAGTATTTTTTCGATATTTTTTTTTATATATCTTTGCGTATCAGATGATTTTGAAACTTTTTTGTCGCGCCGTTTGTCTGCCTGTTTGTAACGACCAATGCGCATAACTTAAAAACCGCTTTTTTTTTATATTTTTAATGAAATTTAGTACCTAGGCTGCGTCTTGGATCAAAATGGTCCCATTTAAAAATAAACAAAGTTTACCGAACACAAGCCAAATAAAAGGGTGGGGGTAGATTTCAAAAATTAGAGTTGTAAAAATATGGTGTATGTGACATCAAATGAAAGGTAATTGGTCTGGAGTTAAACAAAATACGTTTTTGCATATAAAATGTGTTCTTTTTTACAAGACGCTTTTTTAAATGAAAAACTCTCAATTTTACCTGAAGATGATTTGTTATAATTTGTTTTTTCGAGTATTCTGTATACAGAATAATTAGGGAATAATTTGCACATTTTTTAAATTACCATATGTAATATCCTGTATAGCAAATTATCATAGTTACAAGAGATATCCTGCGAAGTATTTCCTGAAGAAAATAATCATTTGTTTTTATTTTATTTTACCCAAAACAACTACTTCCACATCCAAGGCCAACAAAAACATACAGGCCACGACCCTGAAAAAATCAGCTGTTCTCGAGGGGCTGACATTTACATTGGGTCTTATGGGAGCTTAGAAGTTTTTTTATGATATTTTTATAATGGCAGTACAGATTTCCGCGAAATTTCAGTGAAATATTCTCAGACACCATTCCGATATTCTACCAAACTTTTGTATGGATGCAACATGATTAACAGGTTAAAATCTTCAAGATTTAGCATTGAATTCAAATTACCCGCCATGACATACATTTGACATGTATTTGACTTTGTCATCTCTGCTGGTCACATTCGCTTTTGCTTTAAATTTAATTTTAGTATAGGTTAATAAAACGGCTGTGAAAAATTAAGGAATACGTTTAAAAACACTCTGCCAATATATGGGCCCCTAACCTCACACTAAGTGCTATAGTTATAGTGTACGTGCGAGCTAATAAAACTAAAACCTGAAATATATCTTATTCAACTCCGGACTAAATTACCTTTTGTTTGATACCACACAAGCCATGTTTTGACTTAAACTCAAATTTTCGAAATCTACCCCCACCCTTCAAAAAACAAAAACTAAAATGTATTTTGTTTAACTCCGGGCTCAATTACCTTTCGTTTGATATCACACACGCCATATTTTCACGTAAACTCTAATTTTTGAAATCTACCCCCACCCTTTTTGAAGAAAAAAAAACTAAAATGTATTTGGTTTAACTCCATACTCAATTACCTTTCGTTTGATATCACACACGCCATATTTTCACATAAACTCTAATTTTTGAAATCTTCCCCCACCCTTTTATTTGGCTTGTGTTCGGTGGATTTTGTTCATTTTTAAATGGGACCATCTCGACCATAGACCCAGCCTAGGTACCAAATTTCATTAAAATCGGCCAAGCGGTTTTTGAGTTATGCGCGTTGGTCGTTACAGACAGACATACAGACATACAGACAGACAGACAGACAGACAGACATACAGACAGACAGACAGACAGACAGACAGACAGACGGCGCGACAAAAAAGTTTCCAAATCATCTGAAACGCAAAGATATATAAAAATTTTTGAAATCGGAGCAACTTTTTTTTTCTCGAAAAAATTAGGATCACCATAGCTCACACTACTATAGTATAGTATATGTGTGAGCTAAAATTTGTTCTGCGAGATTATAGTAAAAATAATCTCAAAACCGTCATTCCAACTTTAATATTTTAAAAATAATCAACTGTGTCGTGACGTGACCATCAAAAAAAAATCAGCCCCCGATGAGACATCAACAAAGTGGAGGATCGTGGCCCGTCCGTTTTAATAGCCCTGCTACATCATAAACCATCAGCAAAAACGAAGAAAGCGACAAAAATTTGAAAAATGAGTTTATATATAAGAGGCGTTTTATGGAAGAGTAATTTGTTTCCTATTGGTCTAAATCTCCCAGCCGCATCGATTTTATTGGTCAATATTTTCTGAAGGAAATAGCCGCTACTTAGTTTTATGATGAACTATAAGTTCATTTTATAATTTTTGAGATAACTTTTTGACCGTAATCACCTGTTTACCCAGGGCTATCAAAACGGACGGGCCGCGTATTTACGTTTCCGTGCTGATTTCACGGTAGCGCTGTTTTGAAATAGACACGGAAATGTTGCAACATATTTGGTTACAAATGCGTGTTGATTTTAAGGCGCCGAGGCTCGAACAAGGCACGGATTTGTATTGAATTACGCAGCGCAGGGGTTTACTTATTAGTGCACATTTGAAACTTAAATTGAATTCACGTTGTTTATTAGTTTGATTTTGAGGTTATATGTTTGTTAATATGAAAATTATGGCGCAGTTTAAAAGTATTTTTACTAATAATACTCAAGATTTTGAAATTCTTTGAAGTTTGAAGAACACTTCCATTAACTATACCTGCAAAGTTCGGTGTTCATTGTCTTACACCGACAACTACGACGACAGATGTCGTTCTGTTATTAATAAATTTTAATGATTTAAATGATTTTCACTTGATTTCTAACCACATAAAAATAGAAGGTTTCAAAAACCTAACCTAACGAAAGCTAATAAATCAAATCTAACCGAACCGAATCAAAGCAAACTGAACCAATAATTTAAAAAAAAAAAAAAACTTTCCTGAGTTCCTACCCGGGATCCTAGAGGATTTGAATTCGAACCGAACCGATCCTAACTAAACCGAACCAAACCTAACCTAACCAAACTAAACTATAACCCTATTCACGCCCTCTAGGATCCCGGGAAAGAAGTCAGGAAAGTTTTTTTTTTAATTGTTGGTTCAGTTTGCTTTGGTTCGGTTCGGTTCGGTTTGGTTCAATTTAGTTCGTTTCGGTTCGGTTCAATTCGGTTCGTTTCGGTTCGGATTCACATCCTCTAGGATCCCGGGTTGGAAGTCACGAAAGTTTTTTTTTTGAAAAAAATTATTGGTTCAGTTTGCTTTGGTTCGGTTCGGTTAGATTTGATTAATTAGCTTTCGTTATGGTAGCGTTTTAACCTGACAGTTGAATACGCTTTTGTAATAGTTTAATGAGCGATGTTCTCTTACAGATCCGTGCTCATTTCGAGATCAAAACTCTTAAAATCAACACGTATTTGAACCCAAGTAACATTTCCGTGTCTATTTCAAAACCGCGCCGACGTGAAATGAGCACGGAAACGTAAATACGCGGACGGCCTATGATCCTCCACTTTGTTGACGTCACATCGGGGGCTAATTTTTTTTTGATGGTCACGTCACGACACAGCTGATTGTCTTTAAAATATTGAAGTTGGAAGGACGGTTCAATTTTTTAATTTTTTTTTTAAATAAAGCTGGTTTTGAGATTGTTCTTAGCAGCAGCTGAAGCAAATGTGTTCATTTCTGCGTAGAAAGTAATCGGATTATCACATCTATTTGTTTATATTCGACACTCGGCAGACTTTTAAAACTAAATATAGTTATTTACATGTGTTTACAAAAATTACAACATCAAAAAATGATTTTTGTATTGTGTTTTAAAAACATTAACGCTGGTATTTTTGTATTCTATATAAACCTTATTGTAAAAAATCATTAAAAACTCGAAAAAGTTTTACAATACAAACGAATAAACAATTACATGTCAACATAACAGTTGGCGTACGGTACCTGGCGGGTTATTTTAATTCAAAATAAGGAATGCTATATTTTCAAGATTTTAACCTCTTAGTCATCTTGCATCCTTACAAAATTTGGTGGAATATCGCGATGGTTTCTGAGAATATTTCACTGAAATTTCGCGAAAATCTGTAGTGCCATTTTGAAAATATCATAAAAATGTCTGACCTCCCATAAGACCCAATGTAAAAGTCAGCCCCCCGAGAACAGCTGATTTTTTCAGGGTCATGGCCTGTATTTTTTGTTGGTCCTGACCATACCAAAAAGTATAAGCCAGCGAAAAAAAATCGTAAAATGTTGTCCTATAGATAAAGAAATTAACCTTAAAGCTGTCAGAATATATATCGCTGCTTTGCTTTGATAGCGGCACAACTAAAAAAAAATGCGTTTTTGCGTTTTCTGTAAAAACTAACTTCTCATCGTATTGTCCTTAATTTTTACCACAAAATTTTTCTTAGTGTCTATTTCAAGCATGGGTAAGTTATTGATTGATTTAATTAAAGCAAAAAAATATATAAATATTTGCCTTTGCCATTATTTTTAAAAAGCGTTTCCTGAAAATTATCATATTCGAGTTATGCCACTATCAAAGCAAGGCAGCGATATATGGTGTCCCAAAAATATATCGGCAAACTGTAAGGGGTGGTAGGGACCATCAAACCTAATTTTTTTCCAGTAAAAATATGTCCGCAAATGAGCCGTTTGGGTGCTGGAGCAAAAAAACTGTTTTTGGTACGTTTATTTTGCGCATTAATCGAATCGCTGTTTACTCATTATTTCGTGTATTAACAAATGAATTATTGTTTTTAATAATTGTTCATTGTAAACAGCGATTCAATTAATGCGTAAAACAAAAGTACCAAAAACAGTTTTTTTGCTCCAGAGCCGAAACGGCATATTTGCGGACCTATTTATGTTTACTGGAGAAAAAATTTTTGTTTTGATGGCCCCTACCATCCCTTACAGTTTGTCGGTATATTTTTGGGACACCCTGCATTATGTTCTATAATCTTTGGCTACCAGCTGCATTGTCATATTAATTTTGATAGGTTTGAGTTTATACCATTGGCAATGGCACCTTGTATATCCATTTAATGGAACACTAAAAGAAATCGACAAAGACAGAAGGGGAGAGCTGTTTTATTATATTCATCAGCAAATTGTCGCCAGGTATGCGTATGATATATAGCTATACAGTGTACTCCGGTTATAACGTACCTGGGATATCACGTACTTTCGGTTATTACGTACAGCTGGTTTCAATAAATTTAGTTACGACTCTTAAAACAATTTTTGTCCGAAATTTAAGCGGTGTATTTTTATTGTTTTTAAATCAATCAAATTCAAAATGACACTGTCACTTTACTTCAAAATAATTTTAAAACTTATTTCAATGGCTCCACATACAACATGGTTACCAAACTAGAAAATCGTTGGTCCATTACCGCTGTTGCGGAAGAGTTTCATGTCTTACGAAATACGGTGTTCCTAATTAACAAAAGGTGGCGGGAAGAACAAGTTTTAGAGAGAAGAGGTTCCGCAAGACCCACTGTTTCCACAGCCGAACAAGACGAGGCCCTGCTAAGGAGGTTTGTGGAGAATCCCTTTGAAAATGCGAAAGTTGCGAGAATTATGTCGGAGTTTCCTGGAAGTAAAACCACTGTATGGAGGAGAATTAAAAAATCAAATATTAGACATCGAATTGCGGCAAACAAAACTGCTTTAACGCCCCAACAAAAGCAATCTCGTTTAATATTTGCACTAAATCATATCAATAACAACCAAGATTTTTGGAGAAGAGTGATATTTACAGACAATAAGATTTTTCAATCTTCGAAAAAAGGAAAAATCAGCGTGTATAAGCGAAATAATACTAGATAAGAGCCCCAGTATGTTAATCGCTATCGTGCTGCTTGACACTTTAGCGTTAATGTGTGGGGCTGGATCTCAGCAAGAGGAATGGGCGTAGTTTGGAGAATTGATGAAAGGTTGGTTGAAGAACTATAGCAAAAAAATACTTACCACTTTATTAAATAAATTTTTTGTAGGTTTGTCGGCCATCTAATATATACAAAATGTTAGGGCATCAAGCGTTACAAATTTTTTTCCAGAAAATGATTACATCTTCCAACAAGATAATTGTCCGGTGTACACAGTAAATATTGTGACACGATGGATGCAGGACAGAAATATTGAGTCTCTTCCTTGGGCCAGTTTCAGCCCAGACATGAACCCAATGAAAATGTTTGGGGTGTTATAGTTAAACAATTATACCAGCGGAACTTTTTGCCACAAAATGCTGAGCATCTTTGGGAGGGTATTTTAAATATTTGGGATAGTCTTGCTGAACGGGAAGATCTAACAATCCCCTGTATGAATCTATGCCTCATAGACTCCAAAAGGTTGTCGAAGCAAATAGTGCGTTCTCATATTAGGTATTTTAATTTTTACTTCTAACGTGTTTGCATTAAGTTCGTTTGCGTGTTGTTTACTATTGTTATTAATAAAATATTTAATAATCCTATTATTTTCTAACTTTTGACCATAAAAGTGGAAACCTTATTGTAAGACGGTGTAGTAAAATTAGTTACCTTAATCGTCCTGTCGTTAAAGATAACCTAAACTCTATACCATTATCTTTGAGATAACTTTTGACTGTGTCACTTGTCATTAAGAAAAAAGCTGCCCAAGGGTGCACAGGTCCGGATTCAGACTAGACGAAAAATAAAGTTAGAGATCGTTCACAAACTAGACTAATATAGACGTAACAGGGTATTTTTAAAGTATGTGGTTCTCCTTTGAGTAATTTAAAGAAAAGCTCTTACTAAAAAACATGGAAATAATGCATTAGGTGTCGTATTTTTAAGGGTGACAAAATAAAAAAACGATCATAATACCTATAATCGTTTAGTCAACTTCGTTGAAATGTGCTGTTTGTAGTGACAAGAGGCGAATTTGGCACTACTTAGATTAAAATAATTAGGTCCAGTTATCGTGAAAAATATTTTTGAGAAGAAACTATGCGTTACTAAATATTTTCCAAATTCGGTATTTTAGCTCACACATATAGTAGTGTGAGCTATGGTGATCCTAATTTTTTCGAGAAAAAAAAAGTTGCTCCGATTTCAAAAATTTTTATATATCTTTGCGTTTCAGATGATTTTGAAACTTTTTTGTTGCGCCGTCTGTCTGTCTGTCTGTCTGTCTGTCTGTCTGTCTGTCTGTATGTCTGTCTGTCTGTCTGTCTGTCTGTCTGTCTGTCTGTCTGTCTGTCTGTATGTCTGTCTGTAACGACCAACGCGCATAACTCAAAAACCGCTTGACCGATTCTAATGAAATTTGGTACCTAGGCTGGGTCTTGGGTCGACATGGTCCCATTTAAAAATGAACGAAATCCATTGAACACAAACCAAATAAAAGGGTGGGGGTATATTTCAAAAATTAGAGTTTATGTGAAAATATGGCGTGTTTGATATCAAACGAAAGGTAATTGAGTCTGGAGTTAAACAAAATACACTTTAATTTATTTTAAAAAAGGCTGGGGGTATATTTCAAAAATTAGAGTTTAAGTGAAAATATGGCGTGTGTGATATCAAACAAAAGGTAATTGAGTCCGGAGTTTAACAAAATACATTATAGTTTTTGTTTTTTTTAAGGGTGGGGGTAGATTTCAAAAATTTGAGTTTAAGTCAAAACATGGCTTGTGTGGTACCAAACAAAAGGTAATTTAGTCTGGAGTTAAATAAAATATATTTCAGTTTTTAGTTATCTCACACGTACACTATAACTATAGTACCTAGTGTGAGCTTAGGGGCCCATATATTGGCAGAGTATTTTTTTCTTTTATTTGATTAAATAACTACAAACACAAATTAGTCTTGTGGATTTTTTTTACCATGATTTGTTTAAGAGATAAAAAAAATATAAAGCACTTTATTGCAAGTCCGCATTCCATATTTAGGAAATGATAATAAAGTGTTTTTTTTATCTCGAAAACAAAGTTCGATACGTCAAAACTTAGTAAAAAAGTTTTATTTTGGATTTGCTTAGTTATAAAAAAATAAACAAAATTGTCAGTGGCGCACAACCGATTTTTTAAAAGTTTGATACCCTATACCTTAAAAACTTTATATTTCGAGTCCGTATGTATATGAACATTTTATTTTGTCTAAACAAGGTATTTTAGCATTTATTCCGAAAATGCTAATAATAGTTTTTTTGAAAACTGAATAAAACCTAAAAAAAACATGATTTATTTTCGTGATCCTAAAAAATAACCACAATTTATGGATGCCAATTTAGTGCTAACCGTGGACTTGGCCCATAATTTAGTTTTCTACAATAAAGTTGATTACATAGTTTCTGTAAAAGGCTTACCTTTTGAGAAAATGACATAAAACTTAAGAATTTCGGTTTATTGTGTTTATTTTTTCATTATAACTTTTAAACTATACAATCCATTTTAATGGGACAAACTGCACTTGGCAGATAATTAATCAGAGTTTTGACTTAATGTATTTCTTTGACCACTATCTTAAAATCCAAGATGGCGGACGAAATTAAAATGTACCCTTCAAAGATGCTTATTTATTCTCGTGTTGCGAACATGTCTTAATTACTTTTTTAAATTAGTAAATAAGCTGCATTCTTGCCACGCACAAAAAGGTACGAATGAGCAAAATCGGTTCAGTGGTTCTAAAAAAATATTTTTGTTTCAACCATTGTTTTGCCTTGCCAATCATGTCTGCATTTATTTCCTTATAAATTCATTACTACTGAACCAATTTTAATGAAATAAAAAACATCCTGGTGAGAATTGGTTTCTTTTTAAAGATCGTGATCAAAGTTTATCGCCATCTTAAAATTTAAGATGGCGGACAGAATCATACTTGATTCTTCAAAATTGTGTGTTTATTCTTAGTGTCCAAAAATGTTTCAGTTTTTTTTAAATTTATAAAGAACCGCTACTTTTCCTTTACACAACGAGGTACAAATTAGTAAAATCGGTGTGGTGGTTCTGAAAAAATCTATTTTTGTTTCAACCCTTGTTTTACAGATTATATGATTGCATTGCCAATCCTGTCTGCGTTCATTTCCTTATAAATTCGTTATTACTAAACCAATTTTAGTGAAATAAAAAAAATCATGTTGAGAATTGATTTCTTTTTAATGATCTTGATCAAAGATTATCGGTATCTTAGAATTTAAGATGTCGGACAGAATCAAACTTGATTCTTTAAAATGGCGTGCTTATTCTTATTTTCCGAAAATGTTTTATTATTATTTTTTTAATTTATAGAAAAACATTACTTTTCTCCCGCATAAAGATATAAAAATTAATGAGGTGCTTTTCTATAAATAAAAAAAAACTAAAACATTTTTGGAAAATAATAAACGTGCCTCTTTGGAGGGTCAAGTATGATTATTTCCGACATCCTAACTTCTTTCGAATATTAACTTTAAAGAACAATCAATTCTCACCATGATTTTTTTTATTTCACTAAGATCGGTTCCGTAACAATGAGTTTATAAATAAAAGAATGCAGACAGGAATGGCAATGCAATCGTATAATCTGTAAAACAATGGCTGAAACAAAAATAGATTTTTTGAGAACCACGAAACCGAATTTACTAATTTATACCTTGTTGTGCGGGGGAAAAGTAGTACTTTTCTATAAATTAAAAAAAAACTAAAACATTTTTAGAAAATAAGACTAAACACGCCATTTTCAAGAATCAATTATGATTCTGTCCACCATATGAAATTTTAAGATGTTAATAAATTTTGATCATGATCTTTAAAAAGCAATCAATTCTCACTAGGATATTTTTTATTTCATCAAAATCGGTTCAGTAGTAATGAAATTATAATATTCAAAACATTGGTTAAAACAAATATATATTTTTTTAGAACCACTAAACCGATTTTGCTGATTCATACCTTGTTGTGCCTGGCAAGAATGTTGATTTTTAGTGATTTAAAAAAATTCTTAAAACGTGTTTGCAACACAAGAATAAACGAGCATCTTTGAAGGGTACAATTTAATTGCGTCCGCCATCTTGGATTTTAAAATGACAGAAAAAAAAAATTTATTTGTTCAAAACTCTGATTAATTCTATGCCAAGTACAGTTTTTTCCATTAAAATCGATGATATAGTTCAAAAGTTATAATAATAAAAAAATTGTCCGTTTTTTTTTGGCCCACCCGGTATACTATGAAAAACTACATAGGAAACGGGTGTACACGAGGGATGATTAGCTGCCGACAGTAGGTGTACAGAAATTATCTACCGGACTCCACAGGACACTATAGAGTTTTTGAGATATTAAGATTTTTTATACCTAACTTAAGATATAGGTACTTTTTTATCTAGCCACATTACCGTCTATAATTTAAATACACAGCCAAAATTTAACTTTTAACGAAATTTTCGTTCACTTCACAAATGCTTGTTTATAGAAAAATCTCAAATAAACAAAATAGCAAAATGTAAATAGATACGGAACTGTCTTTTAGATATACACCACCGTGGATTAATCCCATACTTATATTGATTTAGCACCGGATCAACTCAACTGCGATTCATCTCTTTTTAACATGCACTGGCCGCGCGCATGCTCTCAAGAGGATTAAATCGCTGGATAAGTTAAGCTTTGCAGCAATTCTTTATCCTGGAGGGGATAAACAATTGCAAACATACAGCACGGCAGCTCTTTTACTCTGGGGGTGGGGAAGGAGAAAAATATAACACTGATTTTTACATTGTTTTTGGACGCCACTAAATTTTTGAAATGCAATAATTAATTAGTTAAATTAATTAAGATCATAAAATGTTGAAATTTAGAAACTTAATTAAGATAAACCTAGTTTTATTTTTGGAAAGGTTTCAATAATAAAAAACTAAGTTCAAAAAAAAAGGAATATTATATTCTACTTTCTCACGTGGTATAAAAACATACAGAAAACGTATGTACAAAAAGTACCGGTAAACATTTTTAGATTGGTTATCTAAAAATATGCGCAACAATGGGAAATCAAAAAGTAATAGAAAAATATCTATAAAAAATGTCAATGGTTAATTATTAATTATAAATAATAATTAAACCAATTCAACCTAAAAATACCTGGGGAAAATTCTAGAATTTTTCTGGTGGTTTTTACAATAAATCGACTGTAAATAACCAAGTTAAGGGCTAAAATACTAAATCAAAAATTAAGGGAAAAATATAAAAAGTAAAAAGTAGCCTGTAAAAAAAAAACATCATATCGCAGTGTTCTTAACCTAATCAAACCTGATTTGAATGAATAATCATATTTTATGGCAAATTTCACAAAAAACTGGCGATCAAATAGGGATGTAGAAAACTGAAAAATCTGGGTTCATCAAGTCGGTTCGGTTCCAATTTACCTAGTAGAAGAGGTGGATGTTAAAATTGGATCAGCCCATAATATTTACATGTGGATTTGGAGTTGACAGACATCTGTCGTTTTAAGGATCTTCATTATTAAAAGAATGATATTCTCTAGCAGAGGTGATTGGTTGGTGATTGGCCCTGTAACAAGGAGAGATTGTTTTTTAACAATCTGAGAAAAATGGAAAGTTATGACGAAACCCTTTAAGTACAAAAAAAGATAGTTTTTGTCCAATAAAATGTAACTTACCCCTAATACAAAAAGGGTGAAACTAGCAGCAAAACAGCACCATTGTACAGTTGACTTTCTCTGCAGAACAGTAAGAAAATGACGGAGCTGAAAAAATGGAAACCGCCATAAGAAAATAGAAAATGTCTGCATCGAAACACGTGTACAACTTGGACAAAAAAGGTAATAATTTTTATAGAAAAATTTAGTACTTACATGAGTTCATCACAGCAAAATAATGAAAAACACAGATGGGGAAAACACTACAAAAACTTTTCAGAAGAAATTTTGCAGAGACCCCTTTTCATCACTGTCGTGTGATTACTCGGTGGCTGCTTGAGAGAAAGTGAAAACCAGCTGAAGCGTTGCGCCTTAGCGCGCGGTATTCGCAGTTTCCCACCTTATTAGGATTTATGAAAATTGACAAAAATATGCATCGAAATTTCGATATTTGGTGAATGAGCTAGAACAAGTTATATTGGTCACTGTAAGAAATACCACTGCGATTTTATGCTTTGAACCAAAATAAAATTTAATCGAATTCTAATTCGAAAGAAATTGATTCTTTTTCAAATAAAAAGAAGAAGACCTGTAGCATTTTATTACGAGGAAAATAAAAATGCTACAGCTTTATGAAACGAATATTCCCCATGTATATCTCTATTAGCGCATGTATATTAAATTGTCTTTTTTATGAAATTATTCAAGAAAAACCTTTGACTCCTAACCAAAGCAAGCAATTTCTTGATCTTTACCTTGCTATGATATGGTCTGAAAAAAAGTTATCTCAAAGATAATGGTATAGCCTGTATTTAAATTTTTCTGTCAAGTCAATTATATACACTGCTCAAAATAATTAAATACTTTTTGAAGCCGGAACTAAATTTATTGAAACCAGCTATACATATTTCATCGGTCCGGCCCAAATACTCTTCTTTTTTTACCGGATATTACGTACCTTTTATAACTTCTACTTCGGTTATAACGTACGATATTTTGATTAATTCTGTTATAATATCCCGGCTGTTACGTACGACCATAAACTAATAATATAATAGACGCTCAGCTTTCATTAGGCCAATAGCATACTTTTTAATTCACGCACAGGGGACCTTTGAAATCAGCCGGTGACGACCGGTGAGGGCGCTGATGTCGCTATTCGTTTGGTAATAGCAGGTAACCACATGAACTCGAATGCTCGCTCTGTCTTTTTTTTCTTATGCAATAATTTACATAGGAAAAAAGAGAGAGGAAGCGTTTTTGCCCCTGTGATTACTCCATAGTGCAGTGTTGCCGATATTTTATTTAATTCAAAATCATTTGGAAAAATCTTTCAGTCACTCCTTTCAGTATACATGCAACCTTCTGTAGGGGTGGACGCGTCTTGCCCAGTGTAGGGCATAGATATGTAGGTAAGAAAAAGTAGATATATTTTCTGACTTCCAAGAGTTAAGGCCAGAAGCAAATGTACAGTCCTTACACTTTAAAATTTTTCGGACAACTCAGAATTTTTTTGGGAAAACTCAAGAAATTTTCGGAAATGTCAGGAAAAACTCGGAAAATGTTTGGAAAAACTTGGAAAATTTTCAAAAAACTCGAGAAATGTTGGAAAAAACTCGGGAAATTTTCGAAAAACTCGGAAAATGTTTAGAAAACCTCGGACAATTTTCAAAAAACTTTAGAAATGTTTGAAAAACCTCGCGAAATGCTCGGAAAAACTGGGAAAATTTTCGGAAATCCTGGAAAACTGGGGAAATGGTCAGAAAAACACGGAAAATGTTTAAAAAAACTCGAGAAATGTACAGAAAAACATACATTGGAAAAGAACTCTTTAACCTGCTACCATCTGAACTGAACAAAAGGTCAAAAAAAATCTTTTAAAAAACAAATAAGCACTTGGATACTTCAAAATTATCCAAAATTAAATTAAATAAATATACCTAACTAACTAGAAACTGATCTTCAAGAATATTTCATAACTTTTTTTAGTTTTATATATTATTTGTTTTTTTTCATTGTAGTAGTATAACTACTTCAAAATTTTGCATTTAGTTATTTTCACATTTATTTGTCTGAATTTTTTAAACTTTTTATTTAGCCAAATATTAAATTCAAAAATACGTAAAACACGTTTAAGTTAAACGGTTCAACTGAAATCATCAGCTGTATAAAAAACTAAAAAATTTTAAGTACAGTAACGTGACTTTTAACAGACTAAGGTAAAAGCGTGGGGTGTATAAAAATAGTGTTAATAAACGATTGTTTAATCAAATAAGAATGACTTGTCTAAAATATCAAATGCGCTAAAAACCAGGTTTGTAATTCCTCACCTGTCACTTTTCATCCCTGATTTTAATTTTTTATCCCTGATCTATCCCTGTTCATCCCAGGGATATACAGTGACACTTTTATCTTTTATGTTTTTATCCCTAAACAACGAAAAAGGATTGGGACTGATCCTTGAAAGGAGGCGCAGTTTCATTCTTTTTTTGTAATAAGTTGACCCTTTTTGTGGCGTCTAGTTAGTTAGTAAGGTCTGGAACGAGTAACCTTATTATTCATATGGTAAGGTTAAAAACGAAATAGTCTATTACATATGAACAAGAGAAGAGAGTGACAAATTTCACACGAGCGTGAATGTTGAGAATGAGGCGCCAGCCAAGTGAAACAACAGGCGAGTGTAAGAAAGTTACTTTCTATCGAGTTGTGTACGCTATCTTTCCTACGAACACTGATGAGCTATACTCATCTTTGTAAAAACGGTTCTTTAATTTTGCACAAATCAAATGAAACTGCTTTTCCGCATATGTGTGGAAAGATACTTTGCAACACATGTGCAAAAAGTATTTTTCAAAAAATGTCTGCCCATGGGTGAAACCTAACGTTTTCTGAGGATGAAAATGGTGTGAAACCCATGATTTTCATGTGTGGTCGTAGGAAAAATATATTGCATATGAAATACCTCTTATAAAAATAATTAACAAACAAAAGTTTAATTTGATACCTTTGCGCTTTTTTTTCTCTTACATTCTATTTAGTTCTCATTGCTCAAATAACCGTTCGCCCGCCTTTCTTTTTGTGTGTTCTTTCTGTCTAGAAATTAACAGTGTCGGAGTAGCAAAGGGACTACCGGGTGTGCCAAATTCGATGTAGTCGAAATTTATAAAAACTTATGTAAATATGAAGACATACGAGGGGATTATGAAAAGTCTGAATTTATGAAGGTGGCCTACAACTTTTTTATTTACAAATTTTTTTATTTTGGTGTAATTTACCTTATTAAATGCAAACTTTTTAAAATCCCGTCGGTCCTAAAAAACCACGAGGTGAATCAAATAATAGAATCTTTAATAAATATCCAAGGTGTTTTTAGTATAAATTTATTTTATTTATTAAGTAATAAGTGGATCCATGACGGATAAGATACCTTCCTAGACTAGCCAATTAGCACACAATAAGTAAACTCCACCCTATTATATCAGCCCTAAAAAGTATTTTCTAAATTTATCGGAAATGAAAGTTACGAAGTTGTTGGTTCTACCGTTGTTTGATGGATCTCCATCAAACAACGGTTCTACTTAACATCTTTTAGTGATTTTTTACTGCGTATCCAAATTTTTCAAAAGGCCCGCGCGCCGCTGTTTTGTGTATCCTGCCCGATTTAACCCAAAACTAGTTAAAAATTAGTCTTGAAAAAGTTTTTGGAGTATTATAGGGTGTGTCTGTATAACTAATCAAAAAAAAAACTGTAATTTAACCCGGTACTCATATCTGCCGGGTGGACCAAAAAAACCGGGTCAAAATGTTTTTGTTATAACTATACTAACCAATTGATTAGGCTTTCAAGCAGAAAGATTTGATATTATAAATTCTAAGATGGCTGAGAGAATCAATCTTGCCCGTTTCAAAGAGGCTTTTTAATTCTTGTATTCCGGATTTTTGGAACTCTTAAAAACGCTCTGTTTTCGCCACCCTCATGCAACTAGTTACGAATCTTTAAAATCCATTTAGTGGATCTCGAAACATTAATTTTAAAACGGTTTAGTGGTTCCCGAAATATTATTCCTTAATTCTGTATCCATTCTTCCATTAATACTGAATGGATTCTATAAAATCTCTAGAATCGGTTCAGTGGTTCTGTAAATTAGAATTGTTATAGCAACTGTTATTTCAATTTCTGTCTGCAATAATTTCCTTATAAACTCACTGAATCGATTTCAATGAAAAAAAAAAGAATTATGGTGATACCCGATTGCTCTTTGATCAAAACTATTAAAATTGAACAAAAGTCAAATTTGTCCTTCTATGAAGGATCGCTTCTTTGTATGTTGCGAAGATTTATTTTTTATGATTAACTTGTGCGTGGTGGACCTAGGATCTTTTAAATAAATTCAAAAAAAGGTCGAAAAATTTCTCTCAACATAAGAAAAAACTACCTTTTATAGAGGGTCAAATTCGAATTGGTAAGCCATATTATATTTAAAGATGGCTGAAAATTTAAATACGGATCTTTAAGGAACTTGATCTTTGCCATGATGCTTTTTATTTAATTGTCGGTTTACTAGTAATGAATTTATGAGGAAATAAATGCACATAGAAATGGCAAGGCAATCGTATATTCTGTAAAATTTTTCTATACTTCTAACAAAATTCAAAACATTTTCGGAATATAAAAATAAACGAACCTTTTTAAAAAGTAAAGTTTTTATGTCCGCCATTTTGGATTTTACAATGACGGCAAATTTTGTTTGTGATCTTTTAAAAGCAATCAATCGTTAACCTGTATGTAAAAGAATATAGTTAAAGCAAAAATTAATTTTTAGGGGCCTAAACCGATTTAAACGATTCATATCTCGTTGTGCGTAGCAAAGATAGAGCTTTTCGACAAACAAAAATATCTCTAAAATTTCCGTAACAGAAGAATAAACGAGCCTCTTTCAAGGTCAAGTTTGATTCTGTCTGCCATCTGGGATTTTAAGATGGTGGACAAAAATATACTTTTACACAATTGTCCGATCAATTCCCTGCAAACTACTGTTTGCTTTGGTAAAATCTATAGTTGGAAAGCTATAACGATAAACATTTTGTCCGGTTTTTTGCCCACCCGGTATGACAAAATAAATATAAAATATACATAGATGGCATATTTTTTTTCTTTTGCCCTTATTATCGAAGAAATACAGTTATTTCTTTGATGCCCTTATATCAGGGTGTAATAATAGCAAACTAATAGGCGCTAGAAAAGATCAAACTAAGGATTTTTTTCTTATTATATTTTGCATCAAACCTCTTTGTTTTTTAGAAAAAGGGTGCCAAACTTAACAGCTTTTATTTTATATTTTTTACTCTCTTGTAATAAACAATGAGAAATGCTGGCCAGTTGGCTCGATCAAGGCCATATTACACACACACACACACACACACATTTTATATTTTATTATAACTTCCTGAAAAATTAATTTATTATAACTTCCTGAAAAATTACAACAAAATCGATATTTTTTGAAATTATGCATAACAATAGGGGTAATAATTAACTTCCTACACTTCCTTTAGGCGGACAAATTTGTTGGAACCAAGCTTTTGCCTATGTTTTTACATGCAAAATTCCCTCCTATAACCGGACACTCTAATAACCGGACGCGGACAATTTTTTCTGGTTAAAAAATTCTGAAACCTCCCTTAACCGGACGCGAACCTCTGACAACGGGACGGAGCGCTGCACGACATGGGCATAAATATTATGTAGTATGTTGGCAACAATGCACTCTGCAGCCGGTGAATTACCTCTTTCCGTTTTAATGCGGAGACGAAATACATCTGTCGTATTTGCAACATTATTTTATTGGGCGGGACTGCTGTTTTATTGTTCAGTTGGGTAAAAATAGATCTCTTTGAAATGGCGCCTAGTAAAAAAACTTCTTAGGTTATGTGTAAAAATAAAATAAAAGGGAAAAAAGCCGTTTTTATTTTTTACAATGCCAGGTGCTGTTACAACTTGCCCCGATCCCGGGGTCAGTTGTAACAATAATATGCTTTAACAAAAAAAAATCCAGTCGTTATTGATAATATTTTAACTAATATTAATATATTAATCCATGGCTAAAATATACAACTACAAATCTTGATATTAATTTTAAAGAAAAATATGCAAATTTAAAAGTAATTTAGAAAAAACCAAATTGTGTTAGTCCCGCTCTCCCCTACAAGTAAGCTATCAGAAGTCCAACTTTAGCAGGCCTTTATATACAATTTTTTTTTAACCTAAGCCCAACATGGTACATGGTATCTATAGACATGAATTGTCAAAGTTGATTTGCTTCAAATTTGGCCCACCTCAAAATCTGACCAAAAATACATGATAGGGCACATTCTTACATTACGAAACGGCAAAATTCAAGATCCTGCCTCCATCGTAACGCATTTTCAAGAATAAACACCTGAACAAAACATTAAGTGTAACGCAAGTCTAAACTCCCGACACCCCCCCCCCCCCCCACTTAAACGTTACGTAATTTAAGAATGGTCCCTTAACAGTCCTTATTCTTACCAAATATAAAGCAGGTAAATAAAATTTATATGTAGGTACTTACCGGAGTTAATCACCCACTTTTCACAAATTTCTTCATTTGAGGGAAACTTGTGAGTTTCCACAATTAAAATATGAGCACTTTCTTCCACCAACGTTTTTTCGCTTGTTTGTACTCTCCATAGCTTAGGCCTAACTATTACTGCAAAGTGCACGAATCAAATGCCCTGTCTTCGTTTAAAATCCTTTGTTTTTATTAAAAGGAGGGAGGGGGTATGGTATGAAATTCAAAAAATATAACAATAAGTTGCCGCGGCCAGCAAAATCGGTTTTCAAAGTGTGCCGCGCCAGCCAGTTGGCCGGGCCCTCTTTTAATTTCGTTTGTTTTACCGCACTTCAAAGAGTGCCGGGCTCGCCAGAAGGGATTGCAAGTTCTTTGCTTTGTTTTAAAGGGTCGCGGTTGCATACTGGGCAAGCAAATAATTTTTGAACCAAAACTCAAACTTAAAAGAAAAAACAAGTAAAAAGTACTAAATATTGATTGTTAAAAACTAAAATTATACATATTTTTAAAATTTATAAAATGTAAAGAAGAATATCCTCGATTTTGAATCCGCCAATCCAACTTATAAATTGAATTTCATCTGCCCATTCGCGTATGCAAGGAAAGGGGATAATGGGGGTAATTATCCCCTCCCAAGATTCGTAAAAAGTGAGAATTTTTCCACAAAAATGCCCCCAGTTTTTTTTGCCCCCAGCGCAAAAAACTTTCTTTATTATTACTGAAATTATACCTATTTTAGTAGTATTCGTTTAAAATGAGGTCCTTAGCCTGAATTCATGGATCAAAAATGCAAATTGTTTTGCCTGCGGCGCGCAAGTAATCTCTAGTTATGTAAAAATTTACATAAACTGCATAAAATTTTGTTTGTGGGACCTTAACACATATTAATAATTGCTATTATTTATTAAGTATGTGTGGCTGGACTGAATTGCCTCTCGCAAGATCAGGCCTCTATCAGCATCGTAGCTAGCCTCAGTTTTCAGGGGGGCCGTGGCGTAGATCTATTTTTTCATAGATATTTTTATAGTAGAGGGGGGAAAGCCCCCCGTGCCTCCTAGCTACAGCAATGTCCTACTCTCTACTAATAAAAAATACAGAAACAATATACCTAATATGTGTATCACATAAAACATGGGCCACGCTTAAACACTAGGCTAGCTTAAGGGCCTAAATAAGGGGGAAGTAGTTAATAGGGTTAAATATCCCCACCTTGCCCCAAAAAATTAGTTCATTGTGGATATATTATATTACAATGATTTTTTTTATATTCTGAATTCTTGGGCTAGCTACGTCGATGGAGATTAGATAAAATGTATTTCTTTATGGACTGACCCCTTGATTTATTTGTAGTTTTTACATTTTTGTATTTATTTGTTTTTGGGTTTAAATATTTTTTATTAATAAAATTAATCATGCAAATTCCATGGAAAAAATTCTAACTATATGGATACAATCTCAAAAACTAAAAGCCAAAAGTGACAGATAAAATTTAATTTGACAGTTGGATTATTTATATTTTTTTAAATAAAAAAGCAATTTACAATCAATTGTTTTTTTTTTATAAAAAAGTTATAGACCCCCTCTTAAAATGTAGACTACTTAGCTTATAAAGGGCTATTAAAATGAGGTTTTTATTTTTTTCTATATCCCCTAGAAATACCTAAACCCCCCAAAAAGATCGATATTGATATACATACAGGGTGTATTAAAACGCAAAGGAAGCGAAATATATACAGTATGTCCCCCTAAGTTGGAATCATATGAAAAACTTTTTTATTATTAATTTTAGGAAAAAAAGTTATTCTTCAAAAAAAATCCTGCATTATCTAAAACCTAGAATACAGTCATCAAATATCAAATTTTTTCAGTGGTATATGAGGTTTGTAAAAAAATATGAGTTTTACTCAAGAGTAAAGTACCTTTAAATTTGCAAAATAAATGAATATGCACTTATTACGCGTTTTAATTTCAAAATTATTAGAAAACATCGAAAAACTAAAACTAATCACAAGAGATACATGTTCATTCAAAATAGAAAGAGTAGTAAAAAATAAAATAATCTGAAGTTTTAAACGTAATTTTTAATTCTGATCAACTTTTTTTAGTAACATTTTTCGATATTGTCAAATTTAAAGGTACTTTAATCTTGAGCAAAACTCATATTTTTTGACAAACCTCGTATACCACTAAAAAAATTTGATATTTGATGACTGTATTATAGGGTTTAGATAATGCAGAACTTTTTATGAAAAATAACTTTTTTTTCTAAAATTATTAATAAAAAAGTTTTCCATATGATTCCAACTTAGGAGGACATACTGTATATATACATTTATATATGTATAAGTCGAAAACGTAAACGCCTAAGCATATTAAATAGGCAGTAGCTAGAAAAGGAATAATATTTGATTAAATTACGCGGTATACCAACCAAATTCTAAATACCTTATTCATAATGATCGAGTTCGACCAAACACACCGGGGCTCCCGAGAGGCTCTCTCTCTTTAATGCACCACATTCAAAAGAGCGGAAGAATTGCCAAGCGCCACGGGTTGTCTACGCGAACTCACTAACTGTCCACCTATTGAAAAATCAATCTGGGGAAAGTAGGATAATTGTAAAGTAGATAGGTATAATTGTCTTTGGTATGGCAACACCGTCGACTCATTCAGGCGAGACAATTAGCAATTAATATTTACACCGTCGCGTATAGCCATCTTGTATGAGATTTCGGTAACTGGGGCCATTTTTGGATCAGGCGTCTTTTATATTATTATTAGTTTATGGTACGACTGTACGTTAAAACCGAAATATTACCGGTGATTCCCCGAAAAATTCGGGGATTTTTCAATAATCGATTGCGCGGTTTTCTCATTCGAACGCGAATGCAGGCGGCAGGCCGTCAGTTTCGACATTATTCTTATATGAAAAAATAGTCTAGTACGATTTTGTGTGTTGCTGGTTAAATTGGAGAATTGCCAGCGCAAATCTAAAACTGTAAAAGAAAAGACAGATATTATTAAAAGTATTAAGAGAGGCATAAGTAAAGCGGAAGTTGGTAGGCAAAAGAACTTGTCAAAAACAACCATTTTATTCCAAATAAAAAATGTACGTTCTAAGATAACTTTTTAATTGTGTTTTTTTTTTGTATAATGTACATCCGCTTATAAAGTACACATTTTCTGATCTCTTGAGGGTGCGCTATAACCGGAGTATACTGTATTCCTAACATTCTAACAAGTTCTGTCAAGCATTTAAGTGCGGACAATAAGGGGTATCCAATCTATGTTTATGCACAGAACGAAAAAGGTACGTAATATCAATGAATTTGTTCTTTGATTCTATTGATTTTCATCCGATGAACAAAATACATTGATACAATGTAAAAATAATTGAATAAATGTTTTTTTGTTAACCAGCTGAAGATTAATGTACACCGTAGATTTTATTCATTCTGTGTTTCAACAAACAAGTATCTTACGGTGGTTATTGTAACTTTAGATATAATGCTGAAAGGTCATGCAATAATCTGCCAAGAGCCAAGCCTTTTGACGTTTTTGAATCTCCAATCGAAGAAGCGTATTTTCCTCATCTGGACCAAGTATTGACTAGTAGGTGAGTTTTTAATTTTTTTATTTCAGAACACTAGTTTAAAAAAAATAGGTGCTGGCTGAATTTTTGTGTACCTATTCCTATTCCTATATTTCCCTAAAAATCTTCATTCATGCTATTTTCTCAAACGCTAATATGTAAAAAATAACTTAAGAAAGAAAAAATATGCGGAATCGCTTAATATATATTAAGTGGAGTATAAAAAATCCTGACCTTAGACAGATTATCCGAATCCAGAGGTCTCGCACATTTCGGCGCGCCCCATGCTTGTCAGCTTGTCTAATTTAGACGATCGAAACCTCAATATCGAACTATTTTCTATCATAACTACTAAGTCTTAAAAAAGTGTCCAATTACCTTATTAGTAAACCCCAATGCAGAAAATCGATCAACTAACTTGCAAAGTTTCAATTTGCTTATTAAAAAAATTTGATAAAAGTTTTCTATTGAATATTATAATTTTTCAAATATGTATTATAATATATTGGACTGAAAAAGTTTGTATCATTACGTATCAATTGCGTTTGTGACTTTATTATTTCAATCATGTATCAATTTGTGCTACTATACATTCAGCTGCCGGTTCTTGCCGGAGTATTAGCTATGATTTATTGTTTCAGCGTTCGCGCATGGGATTGACTGACGTAATTTATTTAACGTTTGGCACAAGACACCGATTTCACAGGATAAAAATCAATCCGTTTTGAACTATGTATGTGAAAATAGTATTTTATGGAGCAGAAAGATAAAAAAGAATGTAAAATTTAACATATATAAAACAATGGTGAAAAGCACGCTGTTGTATGGAATAGAGACTTGTCGCGTAACAGAAAAATACAAAGCAAAAATGGAAAGTGTCGAAATGGATGCAATGAGAATATCTAGAACAGATCATATAAGAAATGAGATCATAAAAGAAAGACTGGAAATCGAAGGAGGCATAACGGATGGCATCACTACTGATATGGTACGGCCATGTCCAACGGATGAACGACGAAAGATTACCAAAGCAGGTCCTAGAATGGCAACCAATAGGGCGCAGAAAAAGGGGGCGTCCTAAACTGAAATGGCAACGGTCAATCCAAAGATCAATGAGTCAAAAAAACCTGACGGAAGATGATTGTCAGGATCGAAGGAGGTGGAGAATAGGCGTCGGACAACGTATGAAAACGTTCTAAACCGACATAGTAGTAGTAGTTTACAGACAGCATGGATAAAATGTGAAACTAAGCTTTCAGATGCCAACAATTATTATTGGGTACATAACCCTTACGAGAAAATGTCGAGATCCGTAAGACAGATTGATATAAGTATTTTTCGACGCTTAGTCTGAATTTGGAGTCAAAGAATTACCGATGCCTGCACGGTAAAAATTTTTGTCTACAATGAAAACACTTTCTTTTCTTGAATAAATTGTTTCATCTTAAAACAATTTGTTTTGAATTAAAAAATTTTTTTTTAGTTAAATGAGACTTTATTTTTCATCTTTAATTGTTTTGTTTTAGTATATTCCATTTTGTAACAAAGCAATAAGTAATATTTTGCTTCCAGAGAAAACAGTGCCTTTGATCAATTCAGTTATAATTTATAATAAAACAATTTCTGTTTCACATTAAAATAAAGAGGCAAGACATTTTTTGTGCTATAGCAAGAAAATATTCTCTTGGTGAATAGGAAAGCACAAATTATTTTACTTCAAAGCAATTTGCTTTGATTTAAGACAATTTTTTTTACCGTGTGGAATTTTCCCATCAAGTCAATTTATATAAAATTAACAAAAATAAATGGATCCATGACGGATCTGATACTTTCCTAGCCCATTAGCACATTTCAAATGAATTCCACGTTATATCAGGCTTGAAAACAGTTTTTTGTAAATATCTCAGAAACGAAAGCTTCTACGGCATTTTTGGTTATACTACAAATTATTAATAAAAATGTGTTCTACTATATTCTCCGTTAAAAAGTTAGCATATTTTCAATTATCAAACTGTCATTAGCACTAATAGATTTTGTCCAAAATCTAATCAGCACGTTACAGTGTCGCACATGATTTTACCTGAAAATTAAATGAACATCCGTTTAGCGGTTAAGGAGCTATCGTGTTACGAACAGACATACACACACACACACACACACACACACACAGTGGCGTATATAGAAAAATGTTTCGGGGGGGCTCGAACAGTTTCGGGGGGGGGACGAACAGTTTCGGGGGGGGGGGGGGGGGCCGAGACCCCATGAGGCCGTATTTTATGCTATTTTATGTTTGTATTTATGAAATATGTGGAAAACATTTATAAAAACCTTAGCTTCGGGGGGGGGTTCGGTTCGGTACGGTTCGGTACAACGATTTTGCTAATATCATAGGTCAAAACTCTCAATAATATCTAAAAAAAAAATGGATCCATGATGGATCTGACACCTTCCTAGCTAGCATTTTATCACACTTCAAGTGAAGCCATGATAATATATTAGCCTTAAAAACAGTTTTTTGTAAATATCTCAGAAACTAAAGCTCCTATTAGCGTTTTTTAAAGTTTTTTATTGTCAAAAAACTGTCATGAGCATCAAAAGTACGAACCTTCTGCTGTACCTTCATCGTTAAAAATCAAATTTACTTGCAAAAGCCACTTAGTTTGAACAGCAAATCTAAACATCGCATAAACTGAATCACACAGAAAAAAAACTACGCTTATGAAAAGAAAAACCTATTCACCTATAGGCGGTTACAAATTCTACGAAAATAGATGTCTACAGGTTTCGGAAATAACACTGTAGCCCATAGTCTAAGCCTAGCCCATAGTTATACCTTTGTAACAAAACGGGATTTGAATATAAATGGTATTTTTGCCATTTATAAGTTTTTAAAGATTTTTAATTAAATATTGTTTTGACATCAACAAGCATTAGTTATATGCAAGACTAGGTTAAGATTAAGTAAAATTTATGGCAACTCGGCGACTTGTTTTTGGGCATATTTTCAGGTTCGCTGTATTTTAATAAAAGTTGTATTCGGCTAATATGTCCTTTGAGCCACTAACATCAAAATAATTCATATTTTGTAACTGGAAACAAATTAGCTAAACTATTTTCAACTTTTAATAAACACACTGTAAGATTTAAACTTTACCGGTTTTCTGACTCCACGCATCTTTGAATTGCAGTGGTATTTTGTCTTTCTCGCCAATGCGAGAGAGCTTAAGTTTCAGACCACGGCAACCAAGAATGTCTGTAGAGTAGAGTGGTGGAAGAAATCTGTTAAAGAAAGCTTAGATTTAGACCAATCAGCTAGCGGCAAGTTGAGAATGTCTAGAGAGCAGTATACTGAAACTTTCGAGTTGGGACGGAGCGCACTTTTTAGTCGCGCTTTGCTTGGTACGTTACACTTTCATTCACACTTCTTAAGGGGGGTTTTATTTCAACTAGGGAAATTTATCAATCATTTTAACATTGTATTAGCTATTATCTTTATTATTCATAATTATTTTAGTCTTTTCTTTTGGAGTTTATTAATTTTAAAACTTTTAACTATTACTGTTTCCAGTGTTTTGAAATAATGTTTTTATCTGTTTTATGGTTTTTTTAACATCAAAATACAAACCATTAGTTGCCCTAAAATCGGCATTTTTCTTCAACAATATATCATAAACCTAAACAGTCATATTAAGTAAATTAAACAGTTGATTGAATAGTTTCACTCAATCAATCAACGTTTAAGATGTTGATAAATATATATATTTACAACAAATATATAAAAGGTTTATAAAGCCTAAAAGTTTAAGAAGTGTAAGTATTTGAATACAAAAGTTTAATAGTAGTAAAAAGTCGATATTCAACTAATAAATATAAGAAGTGAAAGTGTGAAGCTACAAGAAGAAAATTGAAAAGGTATGTATGTATGATTATCCTACATTAGTTATACATTTGAGAAAAACGTTTATAGCATACTTTTCCTCCAAGAACCGTCAAATTCCCTTTCGAGATCGTGTAAATTTAATAACATATAGTAACATTTAATCTTTTTATAATTTATATAACTTGTAGCCTAAGTTGGTAGCTTACAACATTTAAGCCTTGGCCACTTGAGGTGACAGTACCACTGTCACACACAGGCCCCTGTTACAAAGTGGTGCCAGTAGTTCAGGGTAATTTAGTTTTTGGAAAATTTGTGAAAAAATTTTGGAAAATTTGGGAAAAATTTTGGAAAATTTGTTAAAAATTTATGTTGGAAGTTTGAGAAAAACTCAGTTGTACTTTAGTTAACCTGACATTGGTAGTATTTTGTTGGAAAAACGAAAGAAAATTTTTGTAAAATTGTTCGTTTAAAAAGAAATAGTCTTGTCTAGTTTTTGAAAACCAAAACTAATTTGTTGGAAGATGTGCCATAACTGTTTTTCGTTGTTTAATTTACTAACGTTATAATCTGTGTTACAATTATTTTATGTATTTTTTAAATATTTTTGAATATTTTTTTGTCCTTGAAACAGTAAATACAAGGAAAATGTCAATGTCATGACAATTTTTCTATTGACATATGATCACTTTAAATTTTGAAAAGATAAATTGGTAGAATATTTTTTATTGAAAAGTTAAGTTTAAATACTTTCCAAATATGCCAGCAAATAAAATCCTCTCCATTTCTATCTGGAGGACGGATTCTCCAGCGTGCCTTAATAAAGCTTTACTGAACTCTAGATTTGAGTTATAACTCCAAAACTCGTTGGTAAACTTAAAATTGTTCCATCAAAACATTATTTAAATAAAATGGATAAAATAGTCCATTATTTTGTCTTAATTGTAGCACAGTGTAATAAAGTCTCATTAAACTTATCATTCTCTTGCCATTAAAAGCCTATTTTGTCGAAACTCGAAAAGCTCCTTAAGCTTTTGTTTTACTAGCTGAATTTTTTAAGAATCTTTTATTAAAAACACAAAAAAAGAGTCCATTGCAACTGTTTATTTTTGATTAGTTGGCTGAAACAATAATTGCCAACCCTTCCTCTGACAAACCACTGATTTTTTTTTGAAGACACCCGTCAAGTATAACTAAGTGAGGATATTTTTTATTTATTTTATTGCATTAATAACAGTTTTTTTTGTTTTTTTGAACCATTAAACCCTTTTTATTAATATTTAATAACATTTTTTGTTTAAATAATACAAAAATTTATGTTAAGCCATTATAACATTGTTTTTATAAGTATTTTTCTTTGTAGATATCGATATTTCTACTTTATTTTGGTTTTATTGTTTGTTTAATACCTAAAACTTCATTTGACAAAAAGTACCTAAGCCAAATTATTTGACCATCTAAGTATCCACAATGGTGTAATTAATTAATCTCAAGTAATTTTCCATTGATATTGCATCATAACTTTAAAAATTATAATTTCTAACTACTTTTTCCATGCAAGCGTGGGTAGCATAGCTCTGCTATAGTCTATTTGCAATCATTATGGCAATTTCATCTCTCATAAATTTGTGCTACAGGACTGTTTTAAAGTGTCTGGTCAGGATAAACTCAAAAAACAGACCTAGCTACTAGCAATATATTGTATAGAATATGTGATAGATGTTTTTTTTTTGTAATTTTTGTACTCTCTATATCATACATATATGATTGAGATTTACCACAAGTTCAAACTAACAGTAAGCAACCACGAAGTATTTTCAAATTTTATATTTTTATATTTCCAGATTTCGAAAATGTATTTTTTTTCCAAATTGCACACAAGTTTCTTTTTGGAAAATAAACGTGACTAACTGATTTCTTTGTATCTCAGTAACAACTTTATCGATTATGAGAAATTTTTTTATTATAAGGTCTACAAGTAAATCTTTCAAAATTTTAAAAGCACTAAATTGTAAAACCATGGATTAAATAAATGTAGCCACAGCAAATATCAATTCTATACAATTATTATCAAATTAAAAATAAAAATTTACACTAAACGCCACCAGGGGGAGCAATGATTGACATTGCGCAAGTTGTAATTAAACATTATTTGTTATAAACTACCACTAGTTTTATTGTCTAATAATAAAAGTGAAGAGCTTATTTTTCTGTGCATAATGTGTGTGACATTCACAAGTTACCACAGAACACAGTAGACAGAAAACATAATTTTTTGACAGTAATTTTTGAGTTAGGTATTTATTCGCACGGTAATTAAACAAGTTTTGCATTGGTAATTTTAACAGTACATTCATTACCTTTAAAAAAAAAGGGTGCTATCTATCTATTTATTTAGCCTTCTTCGATCCATCCTTGGATATAGGCCTCCTTCAATATCTTCCACTCTTTCCTGTATGACGCCGTGTTCATCCATCTAGTTCCCGCATGTTTCTTCAAATCGTCCACCCATCTCATTTGTGGTTCTCCCCTAGTTCTTTTATTTTCTCAAGGTCTCCAGTTTACAATACATTTGTTTGACAAAAAGACGATCGATTTAACAAATGTATTGGTGCTATCGACCATGTCTTAAGTGAAATAATATTTTGTAAAGCCATACAGTAATTTTTGAAAAAAAACATAATATCATAGCATTTTTATTTCATAAGGCTAAAGAAAGCCACAAATCAATCTTTGTCAACATTAAAATTTGGTACATGTCTAAATTTGAAGACCTATTTAAGAAAGGTTATTAAGAAAATTCGACCTATTTTAAAACAAAGCCATAAAATAACCACCTTTAGCGAAAAATGTATGTTATTTATCATATTTTCGAAAATCAAAACGTTAACCTAACAGAAAACTAAACATTTTTGGTAGAAAAATTAAAAATGGCATCCATATCGGTTTACTAATTACAGATGGTAACACAACTTAGCCTATTTAGATAGAGTTTCATCCTATTTTTTATGCGTATGTCATTGTATTGAATAATAACTTTACTGGAAAAATAAATAAATTATCCACCAATTAACTTAAAAGTCAAAACACGTTAACTAAACTTAAGAAAGGACTATATTAGCTATTGAGAAATGCCCATAAGCGTTTATCTCAGTACATATTTTAGATCGAGTCAAAATTTTTATTTATAAAGTCCTTGTAGGAATATTTTTTTTATCATCTGTATTTAAATACACTAAACGCCACCAGGGGGAGCAATGATTGACATTGCGCAAGTTGTAATTAAACATTATTTGTTATAAACTACCACTAGTTTTATTGTCTAATAATAAAAGTGAAGATCTCATTTTTCTGTGCATAATGTGTGTGACATTCACAAGTTACCACAGAACACAGTAGACAGAAAACATAATTTTTTGACAGTAATTTTTGAGTTAGGTATTTATTCGCACGGTAATTAAACAAGTTTTGCATTGGTAATTTTAACAGTACATCCATTACCTTTAAAAAAAAGGGTGCTATCTATCTATTTATTTAGCCTTCTTCGATCCATCTTTGGATATAGGCCTCCTTCAATATCTTCCACTCTTTCCTGTATGACGCCGTGTTCATCCATTTAGTTCCCGCATGTTTCTTCAAATCGTCCGCCCATCTCATTTGTGGTTCTCCCCTATTTCTTTTATTTTCTCAAGGTCTCCAGTTTACAATACATTTGTTTGACAAAAAGACGATTGATTTAACAAATGTATTGGTGCTATCGACCATGTCTTAAGTGAAATAATATTTTGTAAAGCCATACCGTAATTTAAAAAAAAACATAATATCATAGCATTTTTATTTCATAAGGCTAAAGAAAGCCACAAATCAATGTCCTAACACAGTAAAGGCTTTTCTTAACCCTTTTTACTTGTTTTAAAACGATAATTTGTTATAACAGTGAAATCGTTTTGATTAGTTTGAAGCTAGAAGATATTTTCTTGTAATTTTTATTAAAAAGACCAAGTTTACAGGTCATGTCCATGTCTTTATGACTATATAGGTACATTATTGATTTTTATTAAAAAGATATACAAAATTAAGTAGCATATTTTAAATAACTAAAAATATAAATAATTTAAATAAATAAATTCGATAAGATCAAAGTACCATGTTTGATGTAATATGTAGATTTACACCAAAACACCAGATAACCTAAAAAGATTGTTTGGCAGTTCCTTTCCATTATATATAGGAGAAGTACTAATAATTGTTTCTAAAATTTAACCAAAGATAATGATAAATCAATCTATTTTTCTAAATTTGACTTGACCTTTGAAATTGGATAAAGGTATTTGATATTTTT